>PVJX010011062.1:0-54754 GCA_004027295.1 Dolichotis patagonum | reverse complement strand
AGGGCACGGGCTTAGAATCAAACATACCATAACCCCCACCCCCTGCTAACAATCGGGATCCAGGGATCTGGGTATCTCTTGGGAGGTGACCATATGTGGTACAGAAAGTGGGGGGAGTTTCCTTGTACTATCTCTGAAGGCAGATATTTTTATCACCATTTTGCTTTGTCCTGATTAACAGTGTTGCTCTATTCAATATTCGGTTTTGATGTGTTCTATAATGTTGTGTATTTCTTTTGATTTTTCTGTACCTAATAGAAGAACAATTATTTTGAATATAATGAGATATACAATGGTGCCTATTATTGTTGTCCTGGTGACCTGCTGTGATGTTCTGTGCCAATTTAAATATACTGTCTCAGTTGGCTTTATTCCATCCTGTTTTGTTGTATATTACTACCTCCAAGTTAATGAAAATAAAATAAAATAAAACAATAGAACATGAGAAAACAAGGTAACAAAATACCTCCCCAAACTCCCAACTCCATCAAAGCTGATCCATGTGACATGGATGATGAGAAACTCAAAAACAAAACAACAGAATTATATAAGGTGATTAAAAAGGAAATAACAACAACAAAACAGATCAATAAGGCACTGAGCAAGCTGAAACACGATATAACTAAACAGATAATGTTCTTAAAAAGCAAAAGGAGGAAAAGAAAATGCGCTAAAGGATATAACAGCATGTATGTTTAAGTGTGTGGGATTGATAACCATATTACCAAGTTTTTGTTGGATCGTTGAACAGAACTGTTTACAGCCTCACTGTTTGTTCTGAACTTTGTAACATGAACAACTATTTCTAAGAAGACAATATGTAATTTATCAAGTAGTGATTTCTTAATGTTTTTTTAATTCTGTATTATTTCTACCCTTTTTTCTGTTTTGCTTTTTTCTCTTTAAATAAAATTTTTAAAAATGTAAGCAAAACAAAACAAATGGACCATATGTTATCCCATAAAACATTCTTAAGTAAAGGCAAAGGTATTGAAATTATCACATGCATAATATCCTACCATGGTGCACTGAAATAGGAAATTAATGACAAAATTAATTTCCAATTTCAGAAATTGAAAAACCTGCATAAATACATGGAAATTAAATAATAACCTTTCGAACCACCAGTGGGCTACAAATGAAATTAAAGAAGAAATAAAGCAATACCTACCATTCAATGAAAATGTAGAAACAACCTATTGTAGTCTGTGGGATGCAATGAAAGTGGTCTTAAGAGGGAAATATATAGCAATAAATTGTCATTTCAAGAAAACAGAATGAGCACAAATAAAAAAACTAATGCTTCATCTCAAGCTTCTAGAAAATGAAAAGCAAGTTGAACCCAAAGCTCATAGAAGAAAGGATTTATAAAGACTAGAGCAAAAATCAATGTAATTTAGACTCAAAAAAAATACAAAGAATTAATGAATCAAAAAGCTGTTTTTTTGAGAGAATAAACAAAATTGACAAACCTCTAGGTAACCTTATAAGAAAAAACCCAAATACACGCAATAAGAGCTAAAAAGGGGGACAATTACTACAGATCTCATGGAAATGGAAAAGATTATGAACACCTACTTTGAAAATCTCCACTCACATAGAGAGGAACACACAGAGGTAATGGACAGATTTCTAGAAACATATGAACTACCAAAGCTCAGTCAAGAAGATATAGCAATTTTGAATAACCCAATATCAGCTACTGAAATTGAAAACATAATAAAAAATTACCAACAAAGAAAAGCCCAGGTCCTGATGGATTCACAGCTGAATTCTATAAGAAATTTAGAGAAGACTTGATGCCAATAGTCCTTAAACTCTTCAGTGAAATTGAAAAGAAAGCAATCCTCCCTAAATCATCTCCCTAAATCAGAGAAAGACCCAACCAAAAAGTAGAACTATAGGCCAATCTCACTAATGAACATACATGCAAAGATTCTCAATAAAATACTGGCAAATAGAATGCAGCAAATTATCAAGAAGATTATACATCAGGACCAAGTGGGGTTTATTACAGGAATGCAGGGATGGTTTAACATATGCAAATCAATAAATGTAATACACCACATCAACAGAGCCAAAAGCAAAAAACACATGATCATCTCAATAGATGCAGAAAAAGCTTTCAATAAGGTCCAACACATGTTCATGATAAAAACCCTTCACAAACTCAGAATACATGGTGTCTACCTCAACCTTATAAAGGCCATCTATGACAAACCAACAGCCAATATTATACTAAATGGACAAAAGCTGAAATCTTTCACTTTAAAATCAAGAACAAGACAAGGATGTCCACTATCACCACTTCTTTTCAATATAGTTCTGGAAACACTAGCCAGGGCAATCAGACAAGAGAGAGAAATGAAAGGAATAAAGATAGGAAAGGAAGAAGTTAAATTATCACTATTTGCAGATGACATGATACTCTACATAAAAGACCCAAAAAACTCCATTAAAAGACTACTAGAGGTAATAAACAAATTCATTAGTGTAGCTGGATACAAAGTCAACACTCAAAAATCAATAGCATTCCTTTACACAAACAAGAAACTCACTGAGAGAGAAATTATGGAAATATAGCCCTTCACAATAACATCTAAAAAATGAAATACTTAGGAATCAACCTAACTAACAATGCAAAAGACCTATATGCTGAAAATTATATTATGCTTAAAAGTGATTGAAGTGGATATTAGAAAATGGAAGGATATTCCTTGCTTTTGGTTAGGAAGAACCAACATTGTGAAAATGGCCATACTCCCAAAACTGCTATGCTGATCTAACACAATGAAAATACCATTGACATATCTCACAAATCTAGAGAAAACACTCCTAAAATTCATTTGGAACCTGAAGAAACCTAAAATAGCAAAGGCATTTCTGGGTAATAAAGGCAAGGCAGGAGGCATCTCAACTTCTGATTTGAAACTGTACTACAAAGCCACAGTGGTAAAATCAGCATGGCACTGGCAAACAAATAGGCCTGAGGATCAATGGAATAGATTAGATGATGCAAGTATAGGTACAAAGACACTCAGCCACCTGATATTTGACAAAGGGGCTCAACATGTTTACTGGAGGAAGGATAGCCTCTTTAATAAATAGTGTTGGAAAAATTGGCTCTCCACATGCAGAAGACTGAAACTAGATCCATGCCTATCACCATGCATAAAGCTCAAGTCTAAGTGGATCAAAGACCTAAACATTAAAACAGAAACACTAAATCTACTAGAAGATAAGGTAGGTAGAAATCTTGAAAACATAGGGGTAAGCAGAGAATTCATGAACAAAATGCCAACTGCACGAGAAACACTTCAGAGAATCAACAACTGAGATCTCATGTTATTGAAAAGTTTCTGCACTTCAAAAGAAATAAGCAGCAGAGTAAAAAAAAAACCCCACAAAATGGGAAAGAATTTTAGACAACAACCCCTCAGACAAAGGACTTATATCAAGAACATACAAAGAATTGAAAAACATCAACCCCCAAATTCAAAGACCCTCTCCAAAAATGGGCATCTGAGATGAACACACAGTTCTCAGATGAAGATATATAAATGGCAAATAAATACATGAAGAAATGTTCACCATCACTGGTCATTTGAGAAATGCAAATTAAAACAACACTGAGATATCATCTCACTCTGGAAAGAATAGCTGCCATCAAGAAATCAACTGATAACAAATGTTATGGAGGCTGCAGGGGAAAAGCAACACTGTTCCTCTGTTGGTGGGAGTGTAGACTGGCTCGACCAGTATGGAAATCAATGTGGAGAATTCTCGAAAGACTAGGATTGGAAGCTCCATTCAACCCAACTATTCCCCTCCTGGGTATTTTCCCAGAAAAATGGAAAAGTTCATATCACAGTGATACATGTGCACTCATGTTTATAGCAGCACAATTTGTAATAGCTACATCTTGGAAACAACCAAGATGCCCATCAACCACAGATGGATGCAAAAGATGAGGTATTTTTATACAATGGAGTATTACTCAGTAATGAAGAAGGATGATCTTGAGGCCTTCATAGGTAAATTGAGACAACTTGAAACTATCCTCATTAGTGAAATAAATAAGAACCATATTTATAAATATTGCATTGTGTCTCTAGTGTAAAAAGTAATAAAAACTGTAAGAGTAATAAAACTCAAAATGTATAATTGCTACTGTAAAAAAGAGAGGAAAAGAAAGTTCTCTAGAGGATATAACTGCATGTATGTTTAAGTGTGTAGGATAGATGACCATCTTACTGTTTTTGTTAGATCACTGAGCAGAACTGTTAACAGTCTCACTCTTTGAATGTGTACTTTGTATGCTTTAATTTTATAACTTGAACAACTATTTCCAAGATGACAGTATGTAATTTATCAAGTAGTGATTTCCTAGGCTTTTTTTTTCTTTTGTTTTTTCCCTTTGGAATTCTATATTGTTCTACCCTTTTTTCTGTTTTGTTTTATTGTTTTTTTCTCACTTTAAATAAAAATTTAAAAAAGAAGGTATAAATCACCTAGCTCAGGCGATTCTACAATATATATATATTGTAAAATTTTGTAGTAAATTGTATATTCTCAGTAATAATTTTGCCATCAAATTTCTGTGCCCATGTAGGTAATTATCAGTATAAAATTTAGAAATTTACAGAAGCACATTTAATGTTTCAAAATTATTAAAAACAATATTTTAGAACCATATTTATTTTAATTTATATTTATATTTTATTTATATTTATTATTTTATTTATATTTTATTTTATTTTATTTTATATTTTAAAATCACTTAATGATGTTTTTAATACTATTTAAAATTCATTTCAGGTTTTCATAGAATTTTTACTATGTTAAAATGTTTATCACTTCATCCAGTACTTATCAATGTCAAACAAAGGTCTTTTTCATCATGGAAAAATTAGTTCATGAACAGTAAATAATTAGTTCATTATATATTTCTGTGCATGTTTCCCTTACAATAAAATACAACTTCTAAAACACTGAAATTTCACTGACAATATTTGATCTGTAGGTGGTATTGCTGGTTTCAAAAGACAATGTTAAATTACATTGTTCAACAAACCCTTAGAGATATTCAGATAAAACTATGTGAAGGAAAAACAGTTATTTATGAATAAGCAATCCTCCTTTGATTACGATAAAGAACAGTTTGTAGAATATATCTCTTTTATAATCTATTTTATAACTAAGAAATATATTTCTTTTTTGGATTATACAAATTAGCACACATTAATTCTTTGATTGATAGTACTATGCAATTAATGAATTAATGAATATGAATTTAATTTCTCTTCTCTTAAAACAGCAAAAAACCCTTAATGGTTACAATATTAATTGCATAATACTATCAATTAAAGAATTAATGTGTGCTAATTTGTATAATCTCTCCTTCAGGCCACCAAAAGTCTGCCACACTTTCAGCCACACCCCAGAGAGGGGAGGAGCTCTTTGTTCTCCTGGCACCCCGAATCAACCACACGGTGCAGGTCCCAAGGCACCACAGTCTCTCCCCCGCAGGCCTCTCAAAGTCCGCCATACTCACCTGCTATTTCTTTCTGATGAATTGACCATTACATTTCCAAAGTTCTGAAATGACCAACAGACCACAGAAAGAATTCTCTTTAGGCTCCTGGTTTAAACCAGATTTTCTATTATTTAGAGCTATGCTCCTAATTCAAATTGAGACAAAGCACAGATAATGTAAGCTTATGGATTAATAAATTACTAACTTGTGAATAATACACTGACTTGTGAATTTAAAAATTGTTTCATTTTTGTACAGTTAAATGCAACTGGTAATCTAAGAACCTAGAACACAAGTATATATGAGAAAAAAATGCAACGTCTAATGAAAAAAGTTCTGACTTTAATAAATAATTGTAAGGAATGAAGAGTACCTGAGAGCTTTAAAACTGTAATTGTCAATGAGCTTCCTCTGATAAACAGAGGCTACTAGTAGATTAGACATCCAGGCAATGAACGGATGGAATTACCTGTGTAGAGTGAGAGGGAACAGGTGTAGATGATGAGAGCTATAAGACCTTTGTGTCAGTCTGGTCATTTTGAGAAGAGACAGAAGAAAGGTTTAGGTAAGAAAAGCCCAAACCCCCAGAGTACAGTATAGTTTAAGCAACTTATCTTCTAAGCTAATGAGGGTCTCCAAATGAAGTTTGCTCATGGGAGGAGTCTTAGATTGAACGAGAAAGCACACACTCTAGTACCTCCTGCTGTGCTCAGTAACTGGGACAAGGTAGTTCCCTTATCTGACCGTCTTGTCTCATCAAAAAGCATGGCAGTTGAAGGTTGGCAGCCAATTTTGCGTCCTGTACAGGTTACTGCAAGACAAGTTGAAGCTGGGAACCTTAGCAACTGCCTGTCCCAAGAGAATCCTTTCAGAACTATAGTATACTGACCAGTAAGAGTCTTACTGAGAATGTAAACATACTTGTTAACAAGTAAAATGAAAATAATTAATGCGTAATCTATGTAACTATTTTAGTAATTTGAAGCAATAATAAAAGCAGCACTTTCAAATAACATTTTAATGTTGACAATATCTCTCCAGTTTTGTCTCCTGTTGCTGTACATCTGCTTCAGTTTTCCATAAGGAATATTTTAACTCACTGCAGATATGAAAGATTTGCTTAAACGAAATCATAGTTTCCAAGGGAACATCGTCATTGCTGAATACTATGTTCTAATACTTCTAATGTGTCACTTGTTGTTTTGATTTCTCCCTGCATTGTCTTTAACTGATTTTTTGGAAAGCTTATTTGTGGTGTTGAATTATTGTTTGGTCCTCCTATTCTGTACAGACCATCTTAGATCTCTACTTACCAGCTGGTGATCAGTCCATTAGTACAGATAAATCTCAACTTGAACAGCAATTTAAAAATGTTAATACAAGCCTAAACATCTTTTTAAAGACCATTAACTGCATGTTATTGAATATATTTCTGTATTTCAATATTATCATTAACATTAAACAGATTAAATAATTGCAAATATCTATCTTTCCAGTCACAATTACACTATAAACAATTCTACTTCCCTCATATTTTTTCTTCTATTTACTGAATATAATAACTCTAGTATCTATTTGATTGAGACGTTGCCTATGTAGGCTAGAGATTTATTAAAATTTCTAAATTCAAATGTTCTTAACTTGGAGTTGTCAGAAAATCCTAAGCTTTATTCTGATTCTGCAATTGATTGTTTGTAATATTACATTATATTGGAAATAGTTAGAGATTGTTTATAGCTGAATGTGATCTTTAAAATGATCTATATGTGTCATTGTGTTTTAGTGGTGAAAAACACCCTACCCTTGATAGGTCACGAAGTTCAATGTTGGCAAAGGTGAAGACAGTGTCTGAGTTCTCTTTGACTTTCTTGCTGTACCTGCAAGAAATGTGATGTGCAATAAAGTAACTCAAGAGATTCATGAACTTTTATATAACTTAATATTATCTTTATAAATACTTTTCACTGTCAAAAAATTAATATGATTCTAACTCGCCACCTATTCCTAATACTTCCACAAAGAGGTCCACATTTTTCTAGTACTTTCATTGTAATAAGAATTACTGTGACAATACATAATGTTTAATTTCAAAACTCATCTTTGAATATTATATTTTGTATGAGGTACTAAGGTCTCAGTTATGATATCCAAGAGTCCTGGTATATATAAAATTTTCTTTTGATTTATACCGTATTTTGGTAGATTAAGGAGAAAAACAGTAAGTCCGCATGACTTGAATTCTAGAATATAAATGCATAAGTGATTGAAAAAATTTGAAAATGAAGACACTTATAAATATGGTTGGGATGTCAGAGTCAAAATATCTACTTTTTTGTGAAAACATTATCCAGATTATTGCTTAACTCTTAATAGAGTTAGTCTGTTTCTTTAATATCACAAAGACCACCTATCTGAAAAACATAAAGAGAAAATAATTGATGCAAACTTGTATTTTATGTACGTGTTAGCATGTTATTTTCAGAAATCTGTATGTAGCTGAAAAATTTACTGTACAATCACATTTGTTGTGCAGTATGAAGCAAGAGTACTCAGTTTTCCTTCCCTTTCCTGTTTTTCTTCTTATAAGGGTTAACCGTAGAAGAGCAGTATGTCTGTTGCTAGTGCGCCTGCCAAATTTTAATTGAAATGTTGTGATAAATTTCACTACCAGGTCAGATGTTATTTTCTGGTTTAAGGAGGGTCAAGTTGGTCTCTTAAAGAACCACTTTTGATTTTTATAGTGTCCAGTGATTTGTTTCTGGAAGTTGATTTACTGCAAATCTGACCTCTTTCCCCTCAGTTGACCTTTGCCAGCATTGTCAAGTCTCCAGTTCACCTACGGTCACTGGTGGAAGAAAGGATTTTATTAAACGAGGCCTCTCATTTTATTAGTGTGAAATAGGCCTTTCCTAATCGATGGAGCAGGAAGCATTCCCTTTATTGCTGTAGACTAGAGACTAAAGATCATGTAATGCAAATAGACAAAACAGCATTACATATTGATGAGTCAGCATGAACAACTTAGCATTAAAAAACTGGTCTTTTTCGTATACACACTAGGTTAATAAAACATTAAAATTGTTGAAATTTAAAAGTGTGTTTTGATTGATAATTTTTACCAAAGGTTAATTTTAAATTGTTTTGTTTTTTTAAAAAGTATATATCACCAGTTTCAGCATAAAAATTTAAATAAAGCCATTGTTCATTAAAAAAAAACTGCTCCTATTCTACAAGTTCAAAGCTCACTATTCTTCATATTATAAAACTTTCTTAAAGCGGGAGTGAATTTTGAAGAACATAAATGAAGTATATAGTAAAAGAAACAAAGAAACAGGCAGCAGCATTTTGTTTAACTGATGAAAATATTGTGAGTAACCAATGGGAAGGAAGGAATGTGAACGCACTCATCTTTGTGTTGCTGAATAGCTTTCACATAGGTGTGCTGGTTGTAATCACTCAGAATCACCTCAGTAGTAAAAGCTGGCTGCACAAGACTTAAAAATCCCATTGCACTATTTCTAACACTGCATAACCATTTTTGTACCATTTAGTGTGTCTCATTGTTTATTAATATTGTAAAATTCACTCCTATTACTTGAACAATTGCTTCATTGTTACCATTTAAAGACAATTTATACCATTTCTATGACATACAAATGTATGTAAATATTATTGAAGTTACTATTTTATCTATGTTTACAATGTCACATCCATATTGTTTGGCTGGTGTTTCACTGAAATGTCTATAGAAAAACTACAAATGTGTGTATGTGCTATAGCAAAAGCTTTCTGTAGTAAAGGTTTTAAACAACATGGAAAAAATAAAGAATTAGATGCATGTACTAGAGCTCATTACTTGAATGGTAGATAGGAGTTTATGTCATTGTAAGCTAGTTTAAAATTATGTTTGTGCCTGCACAAGTAGTAAGGTAATTTTAGATTAGATACTATTGATAATTTAGATTTGAAAATGATTATTTTGATTTTGATTTTGAAATTACATGACTTGAGTTACACAGAAGACTAAAACACAACATGTGTGGTTCTTGTTATTGGACTTTGTTCAGGATTCTCTCTTACTAAGCTAAACATAATATTGTTTTTATGACCTTGGGACTGCAGCATGTGCATTTCAATGGTCTTATTATTTATGTAAATTATAGATGATCATAAAAAACAAAGCTCAGAAAAGTTTACATTCATGAATATGGTACTGCTGTGTCAGACTAACCTTTTCATCATCAAAAGTAAGCAAGAAATTTGTCAGTATAACAAAAGAGCAGTATTTTACAACCAGTGGTGTGTGGTTCTCAAAAACAATGCCTCTGAGGTTTCTCATATGCAAGTTTGGTTGATTAATTTCTAACTAATTAAATTAAGAGATTCCATTGGTCTATATAATTGACATGAACTAAGTCTTCAATTTTCATTCATTTATTTAAGTACAGTGATGTTACAACTCTAGAATGCACAAGGGGAGCAACCACAAGAGTGAAAAGGATGTCTTTGGCTTTGATTTCTTTTAGAACATGAGCTGTCTACTAGCCTGGGGAACTGGGATTTGGAATTAATTCCATGAGGGTCTTGGTGGGCCTTGGCATGAGGAATGTTCTGGGCCCGAATGAGAAAGTGCTACAGAGAACTATAGAGATATCACTTCACTCCATGTCTCCCGGGAGCCTTGAACAAGAACAAGAAGCTTTGGTGAATGACAGACATTTGAAGTTTTGTAATAGCAGTGTCAACAGAGGATCACTTTGAAATGACGTCCTGGTACTATACTTCATATGATAGAAAGTGAGCCAGAGAAAAAGAAAAATGTATGGCGAGTACACTGTGGAAATTCTAATAGACAAACCAGTGACTAATTATTCTGTACATTATTGTACATGTGTACTCTAAAATCTTGCAGAATAATGTGAGATTTGGGACATGACAGTGGTATCTATCTACAGGTGGTGATTTCTAATATTTAATACCATAAATCAGTAAAGTCTTAACTAAAAAAGAAATCAAAATTCACCAAATAGCAGATATTAAAGGTAAATCACAGTAGTCTTTCTCATGAGCCAGTGGGGGCTGTGGGCTCTGAAAAGAACCAAGAATCAGCCTGCCTATCCCAGAAAGGAACCAGTAAGTCAGCCTGCATTTCTAGGAGCCAGCTGACATGAGGCCTTGGTATAAAAAGAAGACCTCTCCCCATAAGAAACTGTCTGATTTGGAGGAACATACACTGGAATGTTAGCAACTGAGGTATAAAAACAATTTAAAGCTTGTATTGATTGACTGGCTTTCCATGCCTGGAGCTGGTAGTCTGAGTATTTGTTTAGAGGATAACAATATGCATTATAGCAACTATGTGAGATTTTCTTTTGTCTTGTTTTTGAAATTTTATGCTGTTCTCACTGTTTTATTTTGTTCCAATTTATTGTTTTATTTTACATCCTTCAAAGTAAAAGTTAATCATAGCATAGGGCTTACTATGTGTCAAGCAGTATTCTAAGGTCTGTGTACATAGTGACTCAGTCCTCATAATAATCTGATAGTTATAACAATTATTTGCATTGCATGAGGATATTAAATCAGTGATATGATTAACTGTATAAATTGTAGAGCTATGATTCACACTTAGTTTATGTTCTCAATTGGTTAGCATTTCTGAGCTCATTTGATAGGTGAAGAACGAGTTTAGAAATGGAATAAAATAGAGAATGCAGAAATAACTCCAGGTATATGGAGTCATATAATCTTTGATATAAGATCCAAAAACATGCTGGAAGAATGGCAGCCCTTTAGTATATGGTGCTGGGGAAACTAGCTATATCCATGCAGAACGGATCTAGATGCATTTCTTTCACCATGTACTAAAATAAAATCAAAATGGATCAAGGAACTAACTACTAAAGTAGAAACATTATCTGCTGGATGACAAAATTAGTAAAGCTCTTGATGTCACTGGCATGGACAGAGACGTTCTGAACAGAACAATTGCACATAAAATAATAAGAACAAACAAATGGAATTATATCCAGTTAAAAACTGAACAACAATGAAAACCAGCAGACTGAAGAAACAACCTGTAGAGTGGGAACAATATTTTGCCAGCTACTCCTCAGACAGAGAACTAATGTCTGGAATAAATAACTGAAATAAATTAGACTTCCCCCAATACAAGACTGCAAAAAAATGGGCAACTGAAACTAATAGACATTTTTCAGAAGTACAAATGGTCCATAGATATGTGAAAAACTTCTTAGCATATCTGACCACTAGAGATTCTAAACTAAAACAATAGTGAGATTCCTTCTTACTCCAGTAAGAGTGGCTATCATCAAAAAATCAGAATAGAACAAGTGCTGGTGAGGCTGTAGAGACAAAGGAGCCCTTCCACACTGTTGGTAGGAATGTAAACTGGTTCAGCCAACACGAAAATCAATATGAAGATTCCTCAAAAATCTAAAAATAAAAATGCCATTTGGCCCAACTATTTCCCTTCTTCCTAAAAGTATTAAAGACATATTGAAATGATATTCATTTAACAGCAAAACTCATAATAGCT
This sequence comes from Dolichotis patagonum, assembly GCA_004027295.1. Lineage (NCBI taxonomy): Eukaryota > Metazoa > Chordata > Mammalia > Rodentia > Caviidae > Dolichotis > Dolichotis patagonum. Next base: position 42,659 of record PVJX010011062.1, on the reverse strand, counting down.
AAATGTTGGAAGCAGTCTAGAGCCCCACAGTTGTAATCATTGTGTACTACAAAAGTACTAATAAAACTTTATTAAAATTTTCAAAATTGTCACCTTCCAAGTACACAAAACTAGCAAGCCACAAAGGTTAGATTTGAATATAGGTCATTTGGACATCAAAACTAAGTAATTTTGTTTACCTGATTATCAAGTAACCCATAGGAGAATTGCCTAAAGTAGTAAAGATTCAGATTCAAAGACTTCTGATATTCTTAGCTTATAGAGTTTCTACCTGTGTGGAATATGACTTATTTACAGTGAACTTTCAAAATTTGCAGAGATTAAGTTCCTAGATTATATATTTCAGAAAAAATGCCTATAAATGCTTATCATCAAAAATTCAAAATAGAAAAAATGGTGAGGCTATAAGGATGAAGGAGACATTCCACATTATTGCCTATTTTTTACAGTTTAAATCATAATTGTGTTGTGTCTTCTTAGACGGGAAAGGATGTTTTGGCAGTATCATAGGGAATCTTAGTGTTTTAAGAAGAGTAAAACAGAGAACGCTGGATATAGCTACATTTAGTACAGCAAACTTTATGATACAGAAATGCTGGTCCATCTGTGGGAGATGGGTTGGTTACAGGGCAGCAGCTCATCAACAGCAAGGAAAACTTGAGTAACGCTGTTAGATTGGCTACTTGCAAACTTCTGGCCAAAAAAAATTCAATTGCAGAGAATATTTGTGGTTTCCACTAAATTCCAGGATTTTCAAGAAAAATTATTAGGTTCTAAGGAAAAATTCACAAACAAAGGAGGCTGTGAACTCTGAACCATGATTTAGCAGGGTTGTACTGTACCAGCCTGTAGTTACTGAATCAAAAATGATTTGGGCCACCCTGTTTCATATTTGTCTTGGTGTTCCTAATTGCATGAAAACTGAGTAACTTATAAATTGACTGTGAATACCACCAACTGTTGAGAACTTACTCTGTGTTGGGCTTTGTGCTCAGGGTATATCTGCATTGTATCTATAGTCCTCACAACAGCACTGCTATACATGTGTTATTAACTTCATTTTCCATGTAAAGAACTAAATTTGGGAGATCTAACTCAACTGAGCTAACCAGCTGATGAGGAGTAATCCTGGTTTACTGAAAAAGCCATTAATTTTGTCCCATTACTTAGGACACCTAAATCCACTCAATACACACATAACAGTTGGATAAGACCATTAGCTCTGAGCTTACCTTTATCTTCTCATCACTTCTTTCCATTTAATTCTGTTTTGGTTGATTTTCATGCACAATCAACAAAATCAGAATAAAAAGATTAAAACAAAGCAAAATAATGCATATATTCATAAATTATATACATATTATATATTTCACATATGCATATGTTCTTATAAAAATAATTCCTTTTTGCTATTATATCCAAAGTAGATTACAATTGCCAATGATTTGTGACATATATTTCTTGTTTTATTTAATGTGTATTTATTGAAAACCTATGAACTTCAGTGAGCTTCCATGTATTTCACTTGCTTTCCTGTACTTTGTCCTTTGGCTTATAAATTGATAAATTACTATTTGAGAGGAAGTCATTTTTCTTCTTGTGATGCTTAGCAGATACCACCTGTTTCCAGTGGACAGGTTGTTTGTTGTTATTCAGGCCCAATACATTGTGTGGAGAGTGTAAACACAATTGTTGGAGTATAATTACTTGAGCTTTTTATGGAGGTGGATCATCTCCCAATGTAACGCTCAACAAGACAAAGTAAGACCCACTGTCTTTTACAGCGTCAGCTGCCCAACAAGTTTGGTGTTTTGCCACAGACACTAAGTCCTTTTTGTTTATAGGGTAATTAACAGTAATGATTTTTTGCTGCTTGGCTTTGTTTCAGAACCAGGGCTCCTTCTTTATAGATCTGGGTGGACTCAGCCTCAAGCCTGTGGTCTGACTGTCATAAGTACCAGCAGGCAATTCTAGGCTTAATTACCTCCCTGTTTTGTTCTTTACATTGGGCAATAAACATCCAGTCTAAAGGCAATTTGTAGGAGAATTGGGGAGAGAAAAGGGAGGGGTTGTATCCTCTCAGAGCAAGGTATCTATCAAATAAACTAATTTAAAACTGTTTTGACCTTGAGTTTTTAAACATTATTGTAATTCCTCCCATCTTATAGGGAAAAGCATTTTTAAAAGTTATTCAAATAAAACACATCCCTACAGATAAGCAGTCTGTTTATGAAATATGAGGGAATTCAATTACCCATGAATGGATGAATGCCTTTTTTCCTCTCTCTCTTTGTCTGGTCATCATTGTTACTGTGGATTTCTTTAACAAAGGATATCAAAATAAACATAAATGTCTTCAATGAACTGTGAGCCTGCAGTTAACTAGCATATGTGTGAGAGTGTGTTTCTCTGGGATGTGTTTAATGTAGGTATGATTTTTTTAATGCTACGTTACTGAATTTTTAGCAAAGTCGTACAAAAGAGAAGAACTTATGCATATAAATGAGCAAAACTCTAAAAATACCATGACAGATATCATTAAAATTCTTAAATGAAAATTCAAATAATTTTGTTTAAACTCTGTTCACTACAGATAAATGTATAAGGAAATTATGGACCTTTATTACAGCACTTTAAGTTTTTGTATCTCATTGAGTATTTTCTAAAATTTACAATGAAATATTTGCTAATAGTTTTCATTCAGCCTAAAATTTTATATATAATTTTATTAATTAAAAGTTGTAACTTTGTTACATTAATTTTGTTAGATTGCTTTCATGGATAAATGGTCCGCTGTTTAAAATGAAGTTACCCTATTCCATGTTTACAATGTGTTTAATTATTCTCTAAGGCATTCTATATTTTGTCCTCCTTTCCATTTAATAGAGTAGCTGAATTAAATTCTGCACATGCCTTTCCGAGAAGTTCAGGACTGTGTTCATATAGCAAAGCAGTTTCCTATCACATTTAGCAAATTTAGTATACTTTGTGTTTAGCAATTCCTATGAACAGAGAATTTGCATAAAAATGAGATTTTTATATTTTCTAAAGGAATTTTAAAAGACTGTATTTGTTGTCCTGTAAAATTCCTCCAGTATAATTAGTTGTAAATATTCCTTCTTGCTGGTGTTTCATACACTTTAATGCATGAGATGGTTTACAAAGATAACCCATGCCCTTCTATTATGAAACCAAGGAAACCATTGTTTTCCTGGCATTCAAGTAGTCTTTTCCATTTTAATTATATTTTTGAAAGCAAGTTTATATGACCCAAGTAGTTTTATTCTAATTTTATGTGTAAATGAAACAGTAGAGCAAATATTTTTCAAGATTAAACAATATTTATGTAATTAAATACAATATATTAGAAATATTAGGTTTTTAATGTATTTTTAAATTTATGAAACCATAGTAAAGCACTAACAATATTTAGTGTACTTTAAAAATGTTTGACTTATTTATCACTAAAGTTACTCATTATTCAGTTAAACATGTTTAAAATTTATTCTATTGAAAGAACTGAGTAATTTTTCAAATGCGATAGTGAGAGAAAGCATATGGCTTACTGAAGTTATTTTGGAAATCCTACAAAGGTAACACAATATGGGGATGAGTCATCTTTGTAAAACATCTTATGCATTGATAATCTACAGGAATTTATCTATAGATCTTTTGAAATGTACTAGTGCTCTTTGTCTTTAAATATGAAAATTTTCTTTAACTTTAAGGTTTATGGAGGAACAGAGTAGTCATTCAAAGCACTTTTTATTTTTTTCTCATACAGGTAATAAACATAAAGGGCTTAGGCTAAATTGACACTTAATAGATCATAGCTATTTTATTATTATTCATATGACAATGGTTATTATTTTGCATAAAGAGTTACTACTCTTTATATTTAACTTTGAAAATGCATTGTCAAATGGAAATATTAATTTTATGTCTTAAAGGAAAGGATTGTGACTGTTTCTTTCTGGGAAAGAACATCAACATTGCAGTAAGCTCTAGGTGAATATTGGAAAGAGAAAAGTATAGCTGCTTGAGCTCTGGAACCCTTTCACTTTTCTTCCAGTTGGTGCCTTGAACGCAATTTACTGCCTGTATCTAGACCAAAAAACAACAGGAGTGGTACAGGGCCCAACAATTTTAAAACTATGAGTCCACACTATGCTACGCAAACACAAGAAGAGGTTTCCAAAATCACTTCCACTTCAAGCTATCTTTTCCCAACAGCAAAATGGTTTCATGACCAAAAGTATCCTGAGTAATAACAGCCATCAAGCCAACTGCTGTTTTTTGTTGTTCTTTAACTCCAATATGTGGGATGGAACTGTTTAGAAATAGACTCAATGACTTCATCAAAAGTCTATAGACACACGTCCTGTTCTTTTGGACACTAAGAATAAATTGATTCACCCTACAACTTGTAGTCAAACTACTACTTTTTTATTTTTAATTTGAAGTTCAATTTTAAGCTTCAGTAAGAATCTGAGAATTGCCACATGGAATTCAGGTTAAGATAAGGATAAAATTACCTAACTTGATGGATACAGTGTATAAACTTTTCTGATAAACAACAAAATAGTACTAAAGATGATATTTGAAATCCGTGTGTGTGTGTGTGTGTGTATTTTGTTTATTTTTTCTTTTTTAACTTTTTTTGTTTTGCTTTCTTTGTATTTTAATGCCAAATTGCTTTTGAGTTTCTTTCACAAATCATTGAAAGAAAATAATGATAACAATGATAATAATCCATTTTTACCATCTTATTATTTTACCCTTTCGCATCTGGGAGCTTCTGTGCAGTCTTACCAACCTGTAAATACTTATTTAGCAAAAAGAAACAGAATACATTTTCCCTCAGACTCTCTGCATTGATATATTGAAATAGCAGGGAAGAAAAAAAAAGCCCATAATGCTTCATTAGTTAATTGTGCAGAGTACAGCTCTTTAGGGGTAAACAAGTGAAGGACATTTGCTGAATGGCCCATCCTCGTCATGCATATTATGGCCTAATGATGCTAGTAATGGTAGGAGGCTCCTGGAGAGTCATCTGTCAAATTAGCACATTGAATTATTTATTGCCTCAGAGTAAATTTGCTGAAAGGTAGCAGCTGAGACATGGTTTTTACAGATCTAAAATTCAGAAAGAGAAAATTTATACAGCTGATTTAACAGTATATTTTCTTTCAAACACTTGCATTTGTGCTCACAACAGTTTTAGTGTGTAAAAGAAAACTCACTTTATTTCTGCCTTTAAATCTGATGTGTGTATGTGCATGTGCATGTATGTATGCATGTAATCCCAAGTGCTTCGTGCCATTATTTATAATTTAATAATCCAAAAAATCAACTTTATATTTGAAGTTTTCATAACTCATTTCAACTATATCACCTGTGTGAAAGATAAGGCAAAACAACATTTTTAAAATTAAGACCCTGCACCCAAGAACTAACCAGTAGAGTATGGTTCTGGATTCCGAGTTCTCATCCCTGTTAACATTTCTATTCTAGTGCAAAACTATCCAATATAAACTGTTTGCCTTCCTGCATCTTAAAGGAGACAAACCTGAGCCTCAGATTCTTTACAATAAGACAGTGGACACGATAATAAATACACACCTGGAAGAATCAAAACACTTGCAGGTCTGCACAGACTAATAAATTCAAGGTCTTTGAAAAATATTATTTCCTTTTTTGGCTGCATTTTTAATTTAGTGGATATGGGCAATTCTTTGGTTAATAAATAATATGTATGAAAATAAAGTTACTTATCAGTTTATCAGCCAATGAAGCATCAATCTTCTGGGAAGAAAAAAACGATAAAAACCCAGCTTACTAATTGTCCATGACCTCTTTTATTTCTTATTTTAAAAATTCTTAGCCTTTATCACACAATTACTTGAAAAGATTTGAAACTTTGATTATAACATAAATCATTACTTTCAAAAAAAACTATACCACATTATTTGGTCTCAGAGTAGAAATTGACTGAACTTGTCAAAAACACTAAATTTGAATCTCTAGGTACAATTGAGGCTAGACATATGGATATGTGTATCCATGTGGTCAGAAATATGACCAATTTATTTGAAAGATATTCTGACACTTTTATAGACTGGTACCTTGCAACTTCTGGACTATTTGGCATCATATTGGGTAACTAGAAACTAACATAAAATCAATGTGAACATGTGAGAATGGACTATCAAAATGCAGAGAGAAAGACAAAAATACATCTTGTAGGAAAAGCAATCAAGAAAGGCTAGTAGGAAGAAATAATTACTCTATATTCTACTTGTATCAGATCAGTGAATGCCTTGAGTGTTCTGTTAACAAATATACATTTTAATTTAGGAAAAATACTTTTCTTATTTATAGGTAAAGGTGTAACAGATTTAACAAAGAATCTTTTAAAAAGTAAATAACTATAACAATGCACTATATAAATTCTAATATATTTATATATGTCCTTTTTCATTGGTATTGCCACATCATTACCACAAATACCGCATTGGAATAGTGATGATGGAAAATGAAAATATGTAGAAATTTTCTGTTAAGTAACCTCCATTCTGGGAGAACTAGTATATTGTTAATCAAGACAACTTTCAGAGGGAGAGGATAAAATTTATCAATGAAGATATTAAAATTCCATTCTAGATGCACAATGATTTGCATATGTGGGTGACATATTCAACAGAAATGTACAGAAGGTTATTGAAAAGTGAGGATGTTGCCCAAAGAAAAATGAGCTAAAATTTACATGTGAAAGCTCAAAATTTGTAAGGAAAAGGGCATGAGAATAGCTAACATGGTTATTTGGTATAGTTTGGCCAACACACTTGTTCTTCATCTGATATATCACTTTCTTTTATTAATGTGAGCATAATGTCGAAGAAATATTGTTTTTGGTATACCCTCAGTTCTTTCATCAAAGTATTGTTTTTCCTATTTCTATTCCATGTAATCCATTTTGACTGCACTCTCTTTTCCCACATTATTTTTAATTGACTCAGTGTGCCATTTTAAAATTTCCCTTCTAAATGAGAAAATGTTAGTATTTAAAAAGCATTTTTATATATTACATATTGTAATAAAAACAAAAAAGGGGTAATTGTGTTTTTCCATTTGTAGCTGCTGAATTTTCTCAGTAAAGCTGTCTACCAGATTACCTCAGTAACTTGTCTAAATCACAGTGAACTAACCCAAAGTTTGTGTAATTTTAAATTTTAGATTTTGCATTTTATTCTTTTTGTATCTTAATACTTCGTGCATAGTCACCATAGCAACTGATTAAATTCCTTTTGTTTGGTTTGGTTTGGTACCAGGGATTGAATTTACAGCCTCACCCTTGCCAAGCAGGCAATTGTGCCACTGAGCTATATCTCCTGCCCTCAGCTGATTAATTTCTAATAATTATATTCACTGCCTTATTTCTTTTACACTTTCTCTTCTCATTCATCTTGCTTCTTATAAATCTGCTTTTCCAGTTAGTATTTTACTAACTTATACTAAACTGCTCCTAAAACCTCATCAAGTTGTAACTTACTAGTATTTAAATCATTCTTCTTTTAAAATTGGCAATAAAACATTTTACCTTTAAAATTAGCAATGAAATTGTAAGTTCTTTCAAAGCTAGCATTCTTTACTCAAAAATTAAGAGTTAATATCTCAAATTCTTATTTCAAAAGACCACACTGTGACAACCAAATGGAGAAATATGATTTCAATTATATGGCATTTGGTCAGAGAAATAACCAACTCTTTAACTGTTCATGTGAATACATGTTAAATTTTATCTTTCTTTTTACCTGTACACATGTAATATTTATTTGATAAAATATTTCAAACATGAAAGTTTTATCCACAGCAAAACTTTAAACAGTACAATAACACATTAGAAAATATCACTTTTCCATTTTAGATTAGTCGTCCATTACAAACACAGTTGAGTTTGATTGAGGCAGGCTATCCAACTGAAGCTTGCTGGACACTTCAAAAAAATCAGTCTCCTCTTTTCCATTGAAAAGTGTTAAGAAAGAGGCCTGAACAAGGCACACAGCAGCCGAGAATTGAAGCAGTTCTCATGTGGGTCTCTCTAAAGGATGACTAAGCTTCTAGAACCTCCTAGTGAAGTAAATACAAAAAGGTCTTGTAGGTAAATGGGGATTTTATTTTTAAACTATGACATTTTGGAGGAGCAGTATTTATGTAACACCAGAAGACTGGTGTTGGCTATCCAGTAGGTGGCAATCTTCCCCCAGAATATGTGTGAAATCAGGCTTCTAGTTCAAGTTTGGGATGTGTTGATTGCCTGAAGACCAAAAATTATGTTTCTAGAAGTTCAAAGTTCCAATAAGTGAGCACACATCTTTGTATGTCAGAATATTATCTATGTCTTTAATAGTCTAAATTTTGGTGACTACACCTTTCTTGTACAAACTCTATCAGGCCTTTTTTCATGTCATGTTTTTATCATTATTTATAAAGATATAACTATATTAGTATAACATTTCCATCATCTTTCTCAAATTACATGAAATACATATTTAAAGACACTGTTCTTTGTCCAGTGTCTATTTATAATACTTTTCAAGTAAGTAAATGAGAACCTGTAAAATGTTATCAATCTTCCGACATTTTTAAGGCAGAAAATGGAAATGGTTTTGTAGTGTATGTATAACTGTTTGCTGTTTCTCTCTCACTTATTAAGGAATCTAGAGTTGAAGGTTATTTAAAGACTTTTTCAAAATAGTAAAAGTGTTTTCTGTGAGAAGTTTGAAAAGGTGATTTTCTGAAGAAGTACAAAAACATTAAGAATACTTTTATCAGGGACAGAAACTTTACAGAAATATTTGCCATGCTCTGATATTATATTCTTGTTGTAAAATTTTCTGCTAATGTGTAATGTAATTGTGACTGCTGTCATTTTGGAATTTCAATTCCATTTATTCTAACAACCACAGAATAGACTAGCCATAGTATGGTCTTCACATATTTTTTTGCTTCTTTTTGTTTTGAAATGAAACCATTATATTAATTAATAGTTATTTCAGGGAGGTTATTTTCAAATTTATTTTAGGGTTATAGGTGAAAGCATAAAAATTATGCATATCAATTAGATACCATAAAGTACTTCTATACATGTAAACATTGTATATGTTCAAATCAAATTTATTATATCTACCTCCTTGAACATTTTTTACTTCTGCATGGTGAAAACATTGACAATATTTTCTTCCAGGTTTAAAAATGTACATTACATTATTGTTATCTATAATCATCCCATACACAATAGCACGCCAGAATTTCTTGATTTTTGTACCCACTGATTAACCGATATACCAAGAGATAGACAGTAATGGCTAAAGAACGGCACTCTATTGTTCTAGATTACTCAGATTTTGGATTTAATAGCTTACAGTATTAACCTATCTAGCCTAACATGTAAAGGTACTAAACTTAATAGTACAAGATATATAATAAGTAACATTAAAATTGCTAGCCTCTTGCCTCTAGAATATGAAAGAAATGAAATATATTTCTAAAAAATATACCATAGAATTATCTTAAGCTGCAAAACTTTTTCTTAGTACAGGGAAAGAAACTTCTCAAAGTTTATCTTCTCTTTTTGGATCCTTTTGTCATAAAGTAGTAGTAAAATTTTCTCAGGTTTAAGAATCTTCCAGTGGACAGTATTTATGGTCAATGTAAGAAAATAAGAATCATAACTGAAAATATAGATAAGCTGAACTTCAGGACAAAGGTAGGTAAGATAAAACTGTAATTTTTGCATAGCTGACACATTGTTATTAGGAATTTTGCAAGCTATGTCCTTACCACAGGGTTTGGCAGATACTATAGTGTCCATTATGACTTTACAAGAATGATCTGTTACTGGAAAAATAAAACATAATTTCTATGAAATGCAGTATCTCTTTGACTTGTGCTAAAACAAAGTGATATTTCCTTATTTAAAAACTGAAATGCATTAAACTATTAAAGAGAAATTTCTATTCATACTCATTTTCTTTGAAACATTGCATTAAGTTTTATAAAAGTTTTATTTTCTTTAAATGAATTTGGTGTTATTTCTAAACACTTTAATAGTTATTCATGTACATTCTGGTATGTTTCCTCATTTAAATAAAAGGGAAGTGTTAAGTTTAGTACCTTGAAAATTGTACAACACCAAGTAGATATGCATGTTGAGAGTTGATTTTTTTAAATTCCTATGTAATTTTTGAATAGAAAAAGGTCAATATTTATCAGAAAAGAAAAAGACACCCAAAGTAGTCTAATTCAAATTCTTTGGATACCAAAATGATAAAAGACAGTGTGGTGTTTAAGAAACATAAGAAAGTAGAAGCACAACATTGCCAAAGTTTATGTGATATATAGAGAGCGAGGTATGTTTGGATGTGGGATTTACATAGGAATATTTATTCCTATAAAATAAATGCAAATTTGCAATATTAAGATGAAACACTTTGTAGTTACGGTAGCAATTAACTAAAGATAGTTGAAACTCACCAAAAGAACTGAGAATCCTATTAGAACAGTGAAGATAAAGGAAAAGGCTATGGTGGACGTGAAAGAGGAGGATAAGCAGTTATTGATCATGTCGATTTTCTAGACACTTTGTTGGGCTTTTTCATTTGCAAGTCCCAAAAAGCCTTTCAAGTAAGGAATGCAATCGCCATGTCATGGATCTTATTAAGGACCCTTGGATACAAAATTCAAAACAATATTTTTGCTTCAAAGTATGCAAGTGAATTCTGTCATCATTACATCTTATCGTGATAAACAATCTTATGTATGTGAATTTTTTGCTTAAAATTCTTAACATGGTAATGTGATTTTAGAAATTTTGCATTTATTGAAAATCTTACTGTAATTAGCATATTGTCTTTTTAATAAAAATAAATTAGTACACTGTAGTTTCTTAAAATAAAATATATTTTAAAACACAAATATATGTGCTATATATCAGGCATGAGCAAAATATATGGTAAATGTTCAAATTTTTAAAATGATTACAATGGGACACATTGTCATTAATTTCTCTAGAAATACTTCCCTTTACTTCTTCCCTTCTTCTTGGGTGCTTCCGAAGCAGCTATGAAAGTCTTTTTTTACTTGAGTGTTGTTAAGTGTGCTATCGTGGGTCCCTGGATGTTCTCAATCAATTCTAAACATTTAGCTTTCCTGGTCATTTTTGCTTCGCAGCTATACTGAGCCAGATCTAATCAATCAAATGGAGAGAGACGGACCACGATATGTTTACAAGCCTGCCTTTCCGTTGGGTGGGACTCGGCAGCAACATCCACTGTAGTTTTTATCATATTTAGTGAACGCATTCAAAAAAGAGGACTTCCCGACTGCTTCAGAAACTAGCAAGAACTGTCAGATAAGTACATATTTTGAGAGATATTAATAACAATGTGTTAAACTATGATAAATGTTTTACTTAAATATGTGTAACCATATTTGTCAATTATGTGATATATGGAGATAAAGATATAGAATAGATATACAGATATAGATATATTGATGTTTCCTTTAGTTAACCATATCTAATAAAATGCTGATAATCATAAATTAACTGGAACAGAACTCTAAAGGGAAGAAACAGTAATTAATTTTTTAGATGTACTCCTTAATCTGAGATTCATTTTTGTCATAATCAACCTTATTTTTTCTAAGCCTATTATTTATTAATATCTTATTATCACAGTCATAAAAACAGCAAAATACTTTTAGCTTTATGATTTATTTAATCAATGTGGATAGTTCTTTAATACTATCCAAAAATTCTGTTCCATTTTTTACAGCAACAGTAATAGATGCATAAATCTTTTAGCTACTACAAATGCTCTTGAGATTTTTAGACTTTAAGTTGGGCAGACAAATAATTCCTTCACTTTTTCATTACCATTTTCTCTCATTCTCCTTACTTATCTTAATTTTAACTTAACATTAAAAGTACTGGGAGATAAATCTTTTCAGTCCACTACTCTTGCATTCAAATTTTATACTTATGTTTGAGCAAATTGGTGAAAATCTCATCATGTTCATAAATTTAGATTGTTAATAGACTAGCTATAGCAGAGTTTATGTCAGATTATGGTAAGACTAACTATTGCTTCCATCATAAAATATAACTTTACACCAAAATGTGAGCAACAGGCAACTATGAAGTAACAAGTGGCACATTCCAAATGTAGTTGTCATAATCCACACATTACCAAAGTATCCCAACAAGACTAGCCTTAGGGAGCTATTTCTCAATTCTTCTCTTTATAGCAATTACCAGCCTAAATAATGAGCTACTAAAGTCTAGATTTACCATTTACTATCTTCAAACAAGGTGCAACAGGAATTCCATTTCAAACATGGGGCATAGAACTGGTCTCTAAATATGTTCCTGAGACTGCTGACAGATTTTGCTTAAACCAATACCATTTTCAACAAGTGACACACAGGTGTGGTGCCTAAACAATTATTGTATTCAAGCATATGAAAGGAAAATGAATAAAATACATGCAGTCATTAACATTACATGTTAAAAATATTTAAAAATGACATTTAAGCCACTCTGTCCTACTTATACTTTCAAAGTAAATTTGACATTTATAATGATAATAAAAATTCTTTTGCTTCAACAAAATGAATAGCAGCCAAAAGCAGCATAACCGAATACTAAAATATTTATTGCTGGTGAATTGAATTTGAACTCTTTACCCAAACTATTCTGAAAGTAACTGAAAGAAGCTTAAATGGAAGTGACCATGGCTGTGGAGAGCACATCAGGCCCAAAATCAAAATTTTAAATATCACTGCAAAATATCATGTTTTCATTTATTGCATGATACATTTCTCCTGTGTAGTAGTTAACCCTGGCAAACAAACAAAAATAAAACTAATTGCCAGTGAAAGTAAATCTACACACTGGTTTATTTTTATCAAATGGAATATTAAACCAAGCTAAAAGTTACTGATTTTAGAACATTTAATGTCAATTAAAATTAGATACAATATAAATTGTCAGTGCCATTTCCAACCACTAATATACTTCAATGGTGAATTTAACTTTTATTCATTTATAAAAATCAAACATATAAATGGTACCTTGATTCACAAATGATTTTTGTTTGCAAAAATTTGGTTTGTAAACAGAAACATTTGGCAAAATTTTTTTGTTGCTTGCAAATTCTTGATGAGGTGACAAATACCTACGACTATCTTTCCCACATAAACACAAGTGTGGCCATTTTTTCCAAACTCCTAGATTAAATTAAGTTTGTGAGCAGAGGCACCACTGTCTTACTTACAATACAGTTTGTAGAATGAATATGTCTATGACTTCACTATAATAATTAATTGTGTTTGTGTAGTGGTCTATGAGTCTAAAGAGGGAAGCACAAAAACAATAAAAAAAATTTTAAAAAAAGGAAAGTGTGAACACAATTGAATAAACAATTCTCAGCATTCATTCAGGAAGCATATGTTGAGTCCCTATCATAAATGAGTCTTCATGAGATCTAAATCAACAAAAAGTAATCCCTTAGAGGAAGCAGCCTTTCCTCCACAGAATTACATATGTATGTGTGTGTGTGTGTGTGTGTGCATGCGTGTGCACGTGTGTGTGAGAAAGAGAGAGAATGCATGTGAAATAAGTCTAAAAGGCTTTATCTGTAATCTGGTAACCCAGAGGTTGCAAAGTGAAAGATATTTGAGAGGATGGGACCCTCATAGGGTTTTAAACATTTGATTTGTTTGAAAAATGAAGAATTTTACATAATAATGTGCCTTTCTATTTTCTTTTCAAGTATTAGAGGATGATCAAAGATACACAGATGTGAATGGCAAACTACATGCTGTCTAGTACTCAAGTCTCCATGACTCCCCAATACCCAGCTGAATATTCTCATATGTATTACAGTCATGCCTTCCTAAGACACTTGTGTTTTATAAGTGGGTCTGAGATTATTTCACATAGAGAATCAATTTTGCTCTTGGTATGTGTGTCCCACTTATAATCATCTAGAATAATCTGTTTTCCTATCTCCTCTCTTACCCCAATATATGTTGAGGAATTTCCTGGATCCAAAGTAATATATCTGTAAACTATGTATTTAAATGTCTTAATCATACCTGATTCATGATTCAAATGAGTTGAATTTATATATAATTTAGTTGACTATATTCTAGAAACAAAATTAAAGTTTAGGTAATTTAAAAATTCCAAACATTAAAATGATTTTTAATCAACCACATTTTGCTAATGATTTTATCTCCATAAACATTGTGGTATCAAGTAGTTAGGAAGATTCTCTGGATCAGATTAAATTGCTTTGCAAATTATATGAAAATTTTTCACTGGTATCTCTTCCTGACTTGGGTCAAGGATCATCCCAGAAGCATAAGCTGCCCCTTATCATCTATGGTAATAAGGCATTTCAGTGGGGGGGGGGTGTTACATAATAAGTTATTAGAATGCCTATGGATAAATAGAAAAAAAAAACAGAAAGATTCAGGTAATAGACTCTGTTCTTGATACAAAACGGAGAAACTTTTTAGAAAATCAAAAATTCCATGCAGACAAACCCCATAGTACGAATAGGAACAGTCATATATAAACAAAGTTGCTAAATATAAATTTACAGGCTCAACAATTATGGGAGGGAGTAAACGACAATGACCAATGGCCAAAGGAGGTAGAGTATGTTAATATAAGCAAAGAGGATGCTGTGATAACCAAGGGGGATGGTGGGAATAACAGTGAAGGGAATGAAAGGCATGATTTTCACACTGACCCTTTTTGGTAAGTCATGTGGGATATTCACAGACAATACCAATTACAGCTGTTTGGGTGATAGAAAACACAATTCAGGGGCCAGAAATATAGCTCAGCAGTTTAAGCATTTGCCTGGCAAGTGCAAGGTCTTGAGTTTGATTCCCAGTACCAAAAACCCCCCAAACAAACAAACAAAAAACAATGCACACATAATTTGGTGATTCACAAATGATGGTGTTAGGTCTACGGGGGCTGCATAAGCAAAAAGGATCATTGGATCAAAACACTAATTGGCATGTGCTTCATTCAGTCTAAACAGAAAGCTACTACTCATCTTCCTCTCCGGGACTCACACCAATCTAGATGGATTAAAGCCTTTTGGAGCTCATACACTGCCTTTTGAGTTTCATTGTTGGTGTTCTAGTGACCTGAGCAAGAGTGAAAAGATTCTATCACTATACTATCAGAAAGTAGCAATAGCGGTGGGCACATTGAATGCAAGACTGACGGAGCTTTTGTTATCATCCACTGATGTCTATCTGAGATTTGGACAGTGTCAAGAGACAAACAGTTCTGCTGTCCAGCATTAACTGACATTTCCCCCGTTTGTAATGATGAATTTAGTCTTCAGAAAGTGGACTTTTAGTCTTCTAAGGGGAGAGAAAAAACAGTTTAAATCTAATTAATTTTTCTTGCAAAATAGAAGTAATTATCTGATTCTCCCCTAGTACTCCAGGAGTGGGATTTATTGGAGGAGAAGGTAGAAAGATTTGGACACAACCTGAGAACAACCCCTTTGAAGGGAGAACAGAGGACAACAGAGGTGGCCTGAGACATACTGCTCTGTACGTCCTTTGCTTCAGGCTCAGAGTCTGTGAAAGTAGAGGAGGAAACATTGAATCTCTCACCCCTAAGTCTTCAGTTTTTAAAATTTTACCAGTTGTATGTAGTTCTTTTTTGATAGAGAGTGATCTTTAATCAGGAAAAATACTTACAGGAAAAACCTTTAAATTTAACATAAAACCTAATTCTTTTTCTCCTATTGATGCTTGGAAGACTGAATCCTTATTAGAGTGCATTTCTACAAAGAGATAAACATTTTAAAAAATAAGCATGAATGGAATCCAGGATAAAATGCATCCATTTGTGCAGGAAAATAGCTTTTACTGAAGAAAATGGCACAAATTCATCATATGGAAAAAAATGTCATTTTAAAGCCTATTTCCAAGATCAAAATGTAGAACTTTTAATATGATATATTAGCTTTTTAGCTGCTCTAAATCTGTAACTTTTTAAAGCCAAAGAATTCTTCATGCTTTTTTGAAGCATCAGCAATTAATTATCCTTATTAACAGAAGAATTGTCCAAATTAGTTTAAAACTATCTGTGCAAGAATATCACAAAAAAAGTTCTGAAAATTTTGCATGCCATGTACATTCTCTTGAGTAATAAATTTATCAAGGTATTTTGATAAATTTTCTGTATATAACTAAGTACTAAATGCAAATTGCAAACTTTATGAAATAAATGCTTGTCAGGAGCACTAGTTTTGGTCTCACATTGAATGCAATTCAACATGCCGTGACACACAGCTAATAAAAGGGCATCTGTCACAAGGGACTAAGTCCCAAAATCAACAATTAGCATAGCGAACAAGGTTTACATTGTGGTGAATCATGTTGTGTTGTAGTGAACAATGGGATGAACACTCCCTCATGGCCTCTACTAAGTACTAGACATGTGGCCTTAGAAAAAGAAATCCCCTCTCATACCACTTTTTCCCAGTGGTGCTTTGTTAGTTCACAGCAAGGGTTTGACTTCATGCCCTGGTCTCTCTCTGAGAGGAAGTTCAGCTCAATTCAATTTGCATCTCTGCCTTTTAGTAATGAAACAGCATGCATCTGAGCAGGCCTCAGGATAATGCAGAGCAGATGGGCAGAGTTTTGTCTAATTAGATTCTAGGCGGCCTGTTTGGTGTTGTGAATGTGTGTGTGTGTGTGCTTATTTCACACTTATTTCAGTAACAAAGAACTTAGTAGGGATAAGATAGAAATGAATATAGGCAGATAACTTTCCTAAAAAGATAAATAATATAAATCAATAATTTTAATTCAATTACTATTCATTATCACCAATTTGGTGAGTTGAAATAGAAACTTTCATTTCAAAAATAATAAAAACTTCACCTCATAACGTGATTTATCCTATTTCCTCCCTTCTTCCTTCCCCATCCTTTCCTCCCTTTTTTCTATCCTTCTTTCTTTATTCCTTCTTTCTTTACCTTTCTTTTATTTGTGCCCAAAGATTATTAATAAGATATTAGTCTATTATTCTTACAGTTAATTTTAAATGTCAATTACTCAATTTGAAATAGGTAATATGAAAGAGCCAATATATTCTTTCTGCATATATATATTTTACATATATTTATATATCTACTCACAGATTTATTCACAGATTTATATTTTATAAACTTGTCAGAGTGGTATTCCTCACTGTATCTAGTCTCATGCACAATGGTTTCTGCTGGGCAAACCTTTTCATCATTCTTTGTAGTTAGAAAGTAGTCACAGGTCAAACCTTCAGATTGAGCAGGGTCAGTGGTTAGCTTCAGAAACAGAATTTTCAAACCCCCACTCTTGATTTTGTCTCAACTGTCACACAGTTTTTTTTTATTTGTTCTAATTGTTTTCTAAACAAATATACATGAAATGTCAAGGGACCTAGACTGGTAGAGAAAGGAAATGAATGTTGAGATACAAGAGATAGAAAACATAATTTTTTTTATGTCAGAGATCATAGTTCTATTCTCCTCCAATTATCTCCCCTTGAAGTCAGTATTCACTCAGGGACCCAGTGCCTAAGGTCTTTCTCCCTCCACTTTCTCAATACATCACAATGGAAATTTAAATCAATATATTGAAAAGAGAAATCTTAAGACCGTATCTTTGTGCTACCTAATAAAACTCAACACATAAAATAACTTCATGCTCAAGTTTGAGGAATTTACAAGAGACACTTCTGGATGAAATCTCACTGGAAAATCATGTACTACTTGATATGTTCATAAGGAAGTGACACATCACATTCAGAAATGCATGTTGGAAAATTCAAATATTATTTAAAATTTACCATTTCCACATTGCCTGTGGAATAAAATGTTTAACCAATTTTATCGCCATTGTCTTTTGTCATCCTCTCCTTCTCAGGAGGTCCCTACTACTGACATCTTTGGATCCAGCTGTATTGAATTTCTCATCATGGCTTAAAACACTACATACTCTTGGTTTCTCATGTTGACAAATATTGACTCTTTTTTGACATTTGAAATCATTTTGGAGCTTTCTGGCCTAGTGAGTCCCCATTACTTTTTAACACACATTTCAAATACATCTTTTCCTGTGACACTCTGTGGTTTATTCTCCAACAATTTTGTCACTAAAGATTTGTGCTGATGTTTTGTATTGCAACAATAATCCTCTAGAGATTCTGAGAACCTGAAAAGTGGGGACTATCCTGTATTCTTCACTGCATTCTTGATTGCTGATTAGTTACACAAAATAAAATAGAAAATCTGCAAGTATTTGATGAAGGCATGGTTTTGGTATCTGCATTCTAAACTTCCCTTTATTAATATTGTACCATTTTATTAGTCTACTGGGTGGAAAATCATGAAGTGGTATTGTGAGAAAATATTTTACATATGTTCCATGTGATGATTAATGATGACTGTCGACTTGGCTAGACTGAGATGCCTAGGAGATTGTAAAACAATTCTGGGTATGTCTGTGGCCAGAGATTATTTGCTTGTGGTTCAGCAGACTGATAGGAAAGATATACCCTGATGTGGATGGGACCATCAAATAAGCTGCAGCCTACATGGAATGAAAAGGAAGAAGAGAGTAGTTGGGCTGCTTTCTGCTTGAGTGGATGTGTCTCTTATTGTTGTTATCACATGTGGACATTAGGTTGCAGTTTCTTCAGTCGCTAAATGCCAACTGATACCAGGATTCTCCTATGAGCGTCCAGGCCTTTGACCTTGGATCAATGCTGCAGCATTTGATCATCTTGTTCTGTGGTTTCCAGCTTCTTGGCCCAAGAAGATACTGGATCCTATGGCTGGGCATCACACAGACGGTTTTGAACTATCTGGTCTCTGACAGATTATAATATATAATCTATTTACAATATATTCCTATATATATTTACAATTCGCTGGGACCTCACTCGTCTTGTGCATGCTGAAACAGTACCTGAATTTTTTCTTGATTTATTTCTTGATATCTTAAATATATTTAACTGCAAATTTCCCTATACTATTTTCATGCTAAAATATTTATAGTGCTTCTCTTTGCATGTTATAGAATGTATTTACTAAAAATATTTTCTTTATTCCTGTTTGTTATTTTCTCCAATTCCTTTTATTCTCTTCTTCCCCTTCTCTTCCTTCTCTTCCTGTTCCTCCTCTTGCTTCTCCTCCTTTTCTCCTTTTTCTTCTTTGGTGTTACTGGAAATTGAACCCAAATCCTTCACATTGAGTCACACATCCCTAGCCATTTTTTTATTTTGACAGAGGGTTTCACTAAAGTGCTATGTTGCTCAGGCTGGACTTGAACTTGCAGTATTTCATCCTCAACATCCCAGAGTACTGAGATTATTATTAGCATGTGTCACCAACTCCAGGGTATTAACCTCTTCTTCAAATTTTCCTGGGTAACATTTCTGACTAGTCCAGCTTTTCCCCTTCATTTTCTCTCAATCATAAGATGAAATAATTTAGAATTCAATTTTATATTGTTCCATGCATTTTACCATAATAAGAATAGATTTATCACTAATTAAATGATGACATTTATAGAAGACACACTTAAATATCAAGACAATTTTTGTGAGATTAAGCTAAGGCTGGATGGACTTTTGTCAATCATTCTTGGATGTCCTATGCATCTCCTTTCGAAATCTTACCACAGATGGATTTAATACACTTTCTTCTATTGTGACGGGAAATTGCCTAATACTCTTGATCATATATATTTTCCACTATTTCCACACTTACTGCAGTTTCTCTTTCCTTTACAAACTTAACAAAATTTCTAACTAATTAAAATACAATTTTCACTGATCGATTAGTTGTTTTGTTTTCCTGTGAAGAAAAAAACACTTTGTTACAATTTTTCCCAAAACATTAAGAGTAATAATTGATCTCTAATAATATTTCTAAAAGGATAAACTTTCCTCTGCTTGCATTTTAAGAAGATACTGATTTCATTTTACTTGGTACATATAATAGAGATAAGTAAATATTTTCTTCTGGTCAAGAAGGGAATTATTTACTCTGGTAAGTGCTCTCTAAATCATTCCTAACCCCATAACATGTGTGCCATGTTCCGTACCCTGCAGCAGGTCAACCAGAAGATATGATTTATTTCGTCTTTCAGAGCAACTGTTGTGCACTGTGGGAAGCAAGTTGCTTGTTCTCAGTTTTCCTTCCTTCGATTTTGAAAATAGTTCTATTGCTAAGTTGACTTCTGGATATCAAAAGTAAACACACATCCTGACTTTTGAAGCTTTTAATCTTCCCTTTACCCAACACTTTAGTTTTACAAATATTGTGTGTGCTATATATAATATATATATATATATATAGTGTGTAGATACATGTAACATGTAATACACGTGTATAATTTATGTATGCAGTCTTGCAATACTACATACATGACCACAATCAACAAAGACACTCATTTCCTTATTCCAAACTTACATGATTCGTTTTTACTTAGGTTTTCACAAGTTCTTTCATAATAGCAACTCACCTTACCTAAAGTACTCTCTTGCTTCTTTTAATTTAGAATGATACATAATCTATATGCCATAAAATTTGCCTGTAACTTGTGTAGCTAATTATTTTTGTATATTCACAAAGTTGTACAAGCATCACAGCTATATAATTTCAGAATATTTTTATCACCGTAAAACAAAACCTTGTACTCATTAGCAGTCATTCTCACTTTCTCTTTCCCTTCAGTGTCTGGTAAATGCAAATCTACTTTCAACCTCAATGGATTTATCTATTTGAGCCATTTTATTTACAGTAAATCATATCATATAATAAGTAACCTTTGTGTCTGGGTTCTTTCATTTAGTGTAATCATTTTAACTTTGATCAACAGTGTAGCATGTAAAATAATATACTTCATTTTTTAATTCATCACTTGTTGGACATTTGGAGTTTTTTCCAACTTTTGTTAATAGTGCTAATTCAAATGATTATGTACAAGATTTTGAATGGACATGTGTTTTCGGGTCCCTTGGGTATTTATTGAGGTGTGGAAATCTGGGCTATGTACAACTAACTTTATTTCCAGTTTTAAAAAATTGACAAGATGTTTTCTAAACTGGTGATACCATTTTCCATTCCAACAGAAATTTCTCCACACCCTCTAACACTTCTTCATTGTCATCATCTTTTTGGAGCCATCCCAGTGGACATGAAGTGCTCTATAAATGTAAATTTGACTTGCATTTTCCTAACTACTAAAGTGCTAAATATTGTTCCATGTATTTATTTGTTTATCTTTTAAAAACGTTAGCTCTTGTTATGATTTGTAAATATTTTCTGCAATCTGTGGGTTGTTTTTCAGTTTTCTTGATCATGTCCTTTGAGCATAAATCCTCCCATGCATCTTATAAATTGTAATTCTGTTCATCCCTCAAGATTATTTTTAAATGACAAAAATTTTTTGATGCTTTTCCTAATTCTCTCAAATTAATGTTTTATCTTTTACTAGGGAAATCCAAGGGCATTTTTATTAGGGCATAACACCTAATTAATACATGCTGCAATGTGTATAAAATCTTACTTTACAAAAATGCTTACTCTCTCTTATTTGGATTATCAAGAGTACTGACTACAAATTATGAAAATACTATTCTCTATGGCACTGTTGTTTAGCAAGAGTACAAAAATATATTTTCAATATATTAAAGAACCAAGAGCTGATAGAGCTAGAAGAGTAGTCTACATTTAAGGACATAAAATATATAGGGGTTGGGACAGTATGTGGCCATGATGTCTCCATCTTAGTGAACCCTTGTGAGATCTACTGTCTTCTAAGGTGGGAATGTGAAGGGGACCCAATAACATCTGCAAATCCCTAAACAAAGCTACCACTGGGAATTGTATTAGCCAACATTTTTTCAGTTTATTTCTCAGCCAGAGAAATAATGTTCTATTTATGAATATATAACACAAACTGCTCCTGGTATGTTTCCAATCACATGTTTATATAATTACATTTTCTTTTACTTTTAACAACCAAAAATTTGTCTTCTTCAGATATATGTTTCTAAAACCAGAGTTCTTCATTTCTTGCTTCTCAGGGCAGGATTAATATTGGTCTTCTTTCCCTTATGACTAGGTATTACTGTACTAATGAAAAACAGGGCCTCTTTATTTACAATGGCCTTGGGGTCAATTATCAATTTATCATCAGGTCCTGCAGATTTAAAATAAAATATGCTGTGCAGTATAACCATTGTACAAAATTGACATTAAGTAGATTCTCTGAGTTTGGACTTAATAAAAAATACAAAGAGTGCTGCCTAAAAGGTTTCTCCATCTATAAATTCTATTAGGTAGCTTTTAATACAAGACAGTAGGAAACTGAAAAACTAAATTAGAGTGATTTCTTTCACTGCTGCTTTTTGTCTCATACACGTGAACAATCCTAGGAGGATAGGTTCCTAATTGGCAAAAACAGTATTTCATAGCTCAATAATAGCCAAAAGCTCCCTAAATTTTTAGTTATATCATTTATTATAGCTCTTAAAATATTTGTAACCATGTCAATTTATTTGGGAAAGGACACTGTAGTAGCCCTAGAAATAGTGCATAAACTAGGAGGAACAACAGCTTCTTGTGTCAAAAAGTAAACTTAGTCATTCACATTTATCAGTTAGTTCATCCAGATTACTTCAAGACTGTCCTCCAGGAAGACTGAGATAACATAAAGTTTTACATTTTAACGTATGTTTCAAACATCACTAATTCTCCAATGATTATATTGCTTGTGTTAGATGAATATAAGCATAACTTCCAGGGTTTTATTACACAATTTAACTGCACAGAGTTAATGACAATATAAAAGATAGTTAAAGATTAATTATATATTCGAGAACCTGTGATTGCTATCTGGTGACATTCAGGTTCAGACCTCACCTGCTGTGTCCTACCCAGGGAAGACTGGAAATTTTAGATACCACACTGTCATCTTCCAGAAGGACCAGCACTTTTCAAGGGCTTAACAACCACATATGGCTATATTAGTAAACCATATTAGGAAGCATAGGCATAGACCATTTCTACCTTCAGAGAAAGTTGTGTTGGACAATACTGTCCAACACAGGAGAACAATTCCTTATAGGTTGGAGCCCTTTATGTCTTCAGTGGACTTGATTTGGGGATGACTTACTTTGGATTGGAATTGTTCATCCTACCAATTTTATATCATTATCTGTACCTTACAATTAATGCTATTTGGTGATAAGAGTAGAGATGGAATGTAAAAATAAATAGAAGAAGATAAATGAAGAGCATTTAATAAATGATCATAATAAATATGAGCATTCATTATATTAGTGTGACCAAATGACTTTGATACTAGTTCAGAAATTTTTGGCTCCAAAATAATAATAAAAAAAAAACAAATTGCCACTAAAGTTTCAACATGGAAGTGAAAAAAGCTACATTTTAAAAAATTGTTTTTAGATTGTTATTACTGTTTTAAACGACTGCCAACTTACATATTTTCTCAATAACCAGATTCTTATTTCTGATTTTTCATATTAATTAATATAATTTAAAGTATAAACCAATAAATTAATGTTATGCATAATATATATATACTTATCATAGCAATATAAATGAAATAGATTTCTGTAGTTATAGCTTATTAAATTTGATGAGCTAAAATGAGTTAATAGCACTGTTTTATATAAATTTTAGAATTCATTTCTTAATAAGCCAAACTTTTAAAGTATGAGTATTGCATTTTAAAAAATCTTTCTACAGAGAACCTTTTCTAGAAATTCACATATCATAATGAACATATTAGATTATTACTGAGTAGCTGTCTAGAAAATTATTTTCAAATAAACTATGCTGTGTGTAAATAACAACTAATACAGGAACCATGTAAGTAGGAACTGGCTTTGCATATACATATCTATTCTTTTTTGATGTCTTTTTACCATTTGCTTTCAAAACGAATCAATATTATATGACTTTCCTGGGAAGAAAAGCTTGGAATATTAATGCGGTCAGGCAGGGTGTACGCTTTCCTTGAAGGAAATGCATCGTCCATGAACCACTTTCATGCTGAGTCCGGACTTTGGGTGTTGTTGTGCGAAGGGCACCAACAGGTTGTCCAGACAAGGGAGGTTTTCCGTAGCACCTTCTGCAGGGTCCTCCCACAATGCGCTCCAGCTCCTGCCTGTGCGGTTGATGAATGTACTTCAGGCAGGGCTGGGACACAGCTCAGTACAGTTCTCTAAACGGTGATAAATGACCAGCTTTGTGTGAAATGGGTTAGGTGGGAGGGCCAACCTTTGACAAGGCAGAAAATGAAATGATTACTATTGGATTCTATTGACTTGTCTGCTTAGAACAGTTGTGCCTCTTCTTAGAGGTTAATTGGACTTGAACTCAAGAAATTAAGAGGTCAGTTCGGGTCACAGTGACAGCAGGCCCACTTTTAACTTGCTGCTAATAACATTTGGCAGAAGGAGGAGGTATCTGGAAATTTTAGCAAGGGTACAGTTCCATTTCTTTAAGAATAATGGTTTACACACATTATAAATTTTTAAAATTTGTATCTTATACAAAAACACATTTTTTTTATTCTTACCAGGCACTCATATAACTGTGAGTTTTCTCAAAACTGTATAAGTTAGAATATATATTATCTTGGTTGATTTAAATGGGCACACTATTAGAAAAGTTGTGGGAAAGACTGCATCAATAAATTAAGAAGTTTGCATTTAAAAAGAAAAGATTAAAAATACTTGAAAATAGCATCCTAATATATACATTTACATCTTTCTTTTTATCAAGAAATCATGATACCCATTCTTTAATCATAGAAAATATAACGAAAACACAGTAAGGCATTTCAAATTTATGTACTAATCCATGTCATAATTCTGTGTAATCTCCAATTTCACAAACATGTTTGCAAAGCTTCACACATTTTCATTTGAGACTTTTGTAAATCAGTTGAGGCATTGTTGCTTCCCAAAACGATGTTCAAATGTACTCACACAAGACTTCCTTCACTTTCACTTCTCTTTTCTTGGTTACTTCATAGTGCACTCTCTTGTTTGACACTGACCCTGGCAATTTCCCACAGAGCACCTGCTTTACCACTATACCCTGCACAGAGCAGAAATGTGGAGCAAGGTTCCAGAGCATGTCACAGGGAGATGGGTTATGATATAAACTAACAGGAAAGAGGGCAATTTAGTATGGAATCGATAGTGTCGTCCAGATGGTGGAAACAAGCCACACCTTCTCATTAGTGGTGCTTCTCCAGCAGATGCACAAGTAGGGCAGTGTAAGGCATCAAGAGACAAGCTTGGAAGCTTGAAACTTTAAACGTGTTTTCTAGGTCTCCAGCTTTGGAGGATCAGCTTATCTTCTTGGCTTCTTGTAGCTTGTACTCAAAAAACTCAGGCACAGTGGAAAAATGCTTTTGCTTCTTGATCCTAAGAGTGAAACCAAAAGATTCATGTAGCTTTGAAAATCATGTACACAATTCATTTTTAAGGTAGAATAACTTATTTTCTCTCATATTTTATTGCTTCCATGTAAGTGAAGTGCCACAAAAGTGCTCTGGAACACTACCATATAAAGGAATGTGGTATACTAACCCACACTTTTTGAACTCTCTAATGACACTGTCTCATTAAGAGTTGACTTAGTATATTAAAAACTTCTAATAAAATAATCATAGAAAATATGCCAGGTTTCAATTTATTCACTAGAGAAAAAAATGCTCTAGATTAGGAATCTGGAAGTCTGTGTCCCATTGCCATCTTTGTCACTTACTAAAAATAATCCTACACAAATATGTGACGTCTGAGGTTCCTTTTCCCTATCTGTAACATGATGGCATTGCATTAGCTGATTACTAAAAGACAGTCTAGATTTGAAAATCTGCATAACTATGGCAGTGGCATTCAACCTTGGGTGCACGTTAGAATCAGTATCTCTGATGAACAGGGGTTGAACACACTTTAAAAGTCCCCAGGATGATTCAAATATGTGGGTCACATTGTAGCCCACAGCTGTGTGAGATCCTTAAACCCAAGCATGATGCTTAGACCTACAGCACTGCTCACATTCATAAAGCACTTAGCATAGCCTTGTTGCTGATCATCTATTATCTAAATTACATGTTCATTACAACTTGGTACTATTAGCCCTACTTTACCCCCTTTACAAGTAGAGAAACTGAGGTTGAGATTATATATATATATATGTAGTGAATATATATGTAGTGAATATATATGTAGTGAATCAGCTTCATCAAGTGGAAATCCCAGCAGAATTTGAAGCTCACTCTTAATTACGATACAACTTTACAGACTACAGACATCTCTGTTGGCTTCTCTCCTCCTCAGTCAGCATTGGAGATACAACATCTGCAGAAATATTGCTACTGTAAATATCCAAGGCCAGGATTGTCTCTTATACTTCTGTATCTTGATACATCCAGAGACAACATCATTACCTTAAAAAATCAAGCCCTGATTGAGGTAACAGCAGATTATAGTTGTTGTTTTTGTTGTTGTTGTCACTGTGTATGCATTCATGCATATATTTAACCATGGCCTTTTTAATTAAACACAATTTAACATAAGATTTATCTTTTTAATTAAACCCTAACAAGATAAAATGTATACATTTATAGCATAGAATCATGCTTTAAGAAAGTTGACTCAAATATTACAAAAATGTCAATTGAATATTTTGTATGTGTTTATTTCAGTGCTTGGCACTTGAATAATTGTCAGATTATGATTAATCTAAAGTGCTGTCTGA
Organism: Dolichotis patagonum; assembly: GCA_004027295.1. Taxonomy (NCBI): domain Eukaryota; kingdom Metazoa; phylum Chordata; class Mammalia; order Rodentia; family Caviidae; genus Dolichotis; species Dolichotis patagonum. The sequence goes on along the minus strand of PVJX010011062.1, from coordinate 15,756 downwards.
TTAACTGCTATATTACCATTTATATTTTTCAAAACTTCACAACAAAATCCTTGGTCACTATATCAGAGATATCTAGACTTCTGTGCTTTTTTGTATTTACAGTACTTATCATTTCTCATTATTCACAATGCTTTATACTTTTATTGTGCCATCAAAACTGTACAAAGTTAGGAGATTCTGGCAGTAATAGATGTATATTTAAATGGAAATATTTAATTATAATTTTCTTCTGATTTAAAAAGCCAGTACAACAGAAAAATACTATTTAAATACAACTACTGTATATAAAGAGAAAAATAGCTAACAGTGTAGGTTATCTACCTTTCCCTAATGTTTCTTTGTGTGTAAGCTTTCTAGCACAATAACAAATACCTAAGATAATAGAAGTATTAGCAGGAAAGGTTTACTTGAGCTCACAGTTTTGGAGAGTTCGGTACATGATTGGTTAGTAATTGTTTTTATGCCTATGGGAAGGGTGAACATGATGGAAGCATGTGGTAGAGCAAAATCATTCTCCTCGTGGTTAGTATACTAACAAAAGGAGAATAAAGAGAGGCCCAGTTTCTTACTATCTCCTTCAAATAACGGCCCGGTGACCAAATACCCTCCCGTTGGGCACCGCCTTTTAAGGTTTTTGTCACCTCCCAATAAGACCAAGGTAAGGACTAAGCCCTTGACACATGGGGCAGTGGAGAACATTCTAGGTTCAATCGATAGCACCTTCCCTTTCTTTACTTTCTCCAAGTTAAGATTTGTAATGGAGTGCAGAATTAGAAACTAGCAGGTTTTGCAAAGAGAAGAATTTGGATAACACAGGTAGTATCAGTGTGAGACTTACAGTAAGAAAGGAAAAAGCAAGGAACGAAAGAGAATTTGGAATAATGAAGTGGTGTGGTTTGAAATGGCCACTGCCCATCCCTAAGTTGAAGCCCTCATCTTCAGTGTGACTACTTTGAAAAGGGACTTTTAAGAAAGTCATAAGTGTTAGACTTTAACGCAACAGGACTAACAAGGGAGAGAAAAGAGACTGAAGAGCTCTCTCTGCCTGTGTGTGCACAGAGAAAAGAGAATATAGTGAGAAGATGGCTGGTGGCAAACCAGGAAGCGAGCCCTCCCTGGTAACTAACCATTCAGATGCTTTATCTATGGTTTCTAGTCTCCAGAGAAACGTAGGATAATAAATTCTGTCTTGGAAATTACTAGCTTGTGGTATCTTGTCATGGCACCTAGACCTGACTATTATATGAAAGGAAGGCTAGATGGGGAGAGATGAATGCACACTTGTGGCGCACATGTGTCCAACATGCCTGACAGAAGGGGAATGTAGCATTGAAAGCAACTTAACTGTGTGATGCACTGAGATTCCCCCTTGGACATCTAGAAACAGCTCAGCAGAATCTGCTACATGTAGTCATGTATGTGCTTAGTAGCCTGTTATGCCTCCTGCCAACATAATATCTTTGATCTTTTATTCTCTTGATACAAATCCCACAAAGAGGAGCCTTGGACAACTGTCATGTGAGCAGGTGGCATCTGGAAAATTTTGAAGGACACATATAGATTTCCAGAAAACATAAAATTTAAAATTTAAGGCAATATTATTGAATCAGCAGGTATCTATGCTGAGACCGGTGGCAAATGCTATGAGGAATCTTGGTGGTCATCTCAAATTAATGTCTTCAAAAGTGAAGAAGAATCTGAGGATTTAAGAGGTAAAGAAAATGTGCTCCTGCCCCACTGCTGTTTGCCTAACTGGCAAAGGCAGAAGGTTTGAGAACTCCACATTTAGCACATTTTTATTTGTTTATTATTATATTATTTTTCATTTGCTTTTGATTGTGCATAATAATTTTTCAACCCCTAGCTCTGAACCATCTCATAGAGCTTTCTTGTGTAACCAATTTTCATTTGATTTGAGAATTTATGTAATAATTATGCAGTGTTGTTTTAGAAATGAAATAACTGCTTGTGAAAGTTTCTTGCAGACTGTAATGTTCTCTGAAATATAGGATGTCCTCAAAGCTATAGGGTGTTAGGCTCATATAAATGTTCTCTTTCATCTGATAAGAGATTTTAGATTTTATTTTAAAAGCAAACACTGTTCATACTTCTCCCTACTAGTACTGGGTGATATATTATTGCTGAAATTAGAAAAGCTGGCTAAGGAACAGGAAAATGGAATGATTCTGACTTAATAGATAAATGAGCCCAAGTCAGGATTGCCATCACTACACTAAATAGTTTCTTATCCTGAAAGAAATTCCTGAGCATCTAAATGCCTCTGTTTCCTCCTCTCTGAAATTAGACCAATTCTTTACACATGGGGTTGCCATGGAGGAGAATGAGATAAAGTCAAGTATGGTTTCAGAGATAGCATTTATAAAAATACATATTTGTACTCTTCGATGACATGGGAATGGTGGACTGTGGACCTTATTTTAAATTTTCAGTACTGGGTGTTGCAGCCAATTCCTTTACACTAAGCTATATCTCCGGGCCTTTTAAAAATTTTATTTTAAATTTTGTAACAAGTTTTTGTTAAGTGGCCCATTTGGGGTTAAATTTATGATCCTTCTAACTCAGATCTCAGAATATTGAGGTTACAGGCACATGATACCACACCATGTAAGATTATGGCTATTCTTCCTTTTGTCTTCTTTAAATTCATGCTTAGGTAGATTTGGCTTTGTGATATGAAAGAGTTCTATTTGTTTTGTACATTGATAATTAAATGAGATAGATTTTTTCATGTTATCTAAAAAACAACAAAGGAGACTTGAGTGATAAAGAAGACTAACTAACACACACACACACACACACACACACACACACATACACACACACACAATTTCTTTCTCAAGCATTTCCAGCAAGCCCTCAAATCTGTTTAACTCGGTACAGAGCTGACTTACAATTGATCTGGTTTCCTGTCGGGGTTGTGCGAGCACTAACGCAGCTCCACTGAGGCTGCCACGTGTGTGTGGCCAGAAGGGTGAAGGCAGTTACTGAACCTGGAGGGACAGAAGGACTTTTAACCCTCCAGTTTCTAACACATGTGAGGTCATATTGGATGTGGTACAGACAATGCTTTGCCTTGCGCAGTACACAATTTAAAGACTTGTATTTTCAAATCACAAGTATGAAAAAAGAATGTTTACATTTTAATCCATTGCATTTTAAGGCTTTTCAGTGGACATTTAGTCTGTGGTAACTTTGTCTCTACCTGAGTTAATATAAGGACAAAACTGTGAAAGGTAAGTATTTCAATCAAAGCTTTTTCATCAGAAATTTAAACAAGAATACCCAAAAATTAGTGGAAAAGTAAATCAATTTTAAAACAAAAGGAATTATAATAAAGGTATTTTATACCATATGTTACTTGATTTTAGGAACAATGTAACTTTAAAGATAAGCTTTAGATACTCATAATTCTCTTTATTTGAGAAAGGGTCTGACACTTTGGGCAAATTTTTAACCTGAGTGTAAATATTAAATTGCTCTAAGTGTTTTGTCTGAACAGAAATGTTAAACTTTCCCCATATAAACATAAGATTGTCATGAATTTTAGAAAACAAAAGTCTGCAGCTATTTAATATAAAATATTTATATGTAGTTTTCTTTATTCTTAGCATTAGAATAAGGCTACTTTACCTCATAGAGATTTAAAATGAACACCTTTGCTATATTTTTCTAATTAGATTGTAAATCAAAGCTCTTGCAACAAAAATTAATATGTGTTACTCATTTTCTTAACATTACAAAAATGTATATATCTTTCTTTTCCAGTATTACTCTAGTTCTATTAGCTAAGGATTAATTAAAACCACATCAGGAAAGTAGTACCTACCCTTTAGTTTTGAGTAGTTCAAAGAATAAAAAAAATCAAAGACCAATAAAATAAGAAATAATTCTGAGACCATACTACAAGAAATAACAAAGTCAGTGTTAAGATGGTGAATAATAAAATATTTCTTGATTTCATCCAGCCTGTAAGACTCCTGACAACTTCCTTGTTACTTCCATATGCATGATGTTTCTTGTAATTAGTTAAGCCCAGTATTAAAAAAAAAAAACCTAAACAAATAAATAACAAAATAAGAGAATAAATCTACTATGGGCTACATTAGACTATTGTGTTAGTTATTTTTCTCTTATAGCTGAGACAAAATACCTGACATCCAAAGTTAAAAGGGAAAAGGTTTATTTAGCTCACAGTTTATAGAGGTTTCAGTTCAAAATCAGCTGGCTCCAAGGCCAGGTGTCTTGGCAGATGTGTGTTGCAGAAGAGAACAGTTCACGGCACATACAAGGTAGCAAAAAGTAACAAAAGGGCCATGGACAGCGTCTTTCTGCTCCTTCATCTTATCTACATAATTTAAGGCAGGTAGTACTTGCACTGGTAATTCTAGTGCCCTTGAGTCTAGCATTGCACCATGAATCAATCCTAGAGTCACACAGGGTAGCTACCTCCAAAAATGCACCACCTATGACCACATGAGACTTTGAGGGGGGCATCCAAACACAAGTCATTGTAACTATTGAACCTGAGAATTTTTTCAGTGCCTTCTTAAAATATATTTTAGTGCCTATTAATTTTATAAAATTTTGGGTTTCAGTGTAATATTTTCATACTTGTATATTTTGCTCATATTCATCTTCGCATTACCCTCTTTACCCCACCTCCTATAACTTTATTTTCTTCTTCTTCTCTAATAATAGTCTCCCAACCTGTGTTTTAAGAGCACTCTGATTAGCAAAAGATCCTATGTCAGTACATATTGCCTTTAGGCTTCCTGGAAATTAGGAGCCCTAAGCATCCACAATTTCCAAACTGAAAATGACATCTTCTTTGTTGTATCTATGTTTATTAAGGTTTGAATGGATCAGGGAGGATCAAAGGGGAAGGGGACAAAAAACAATTGAGAAGTGTTACACACATGTATGCACTCATTGCCTCTTATAAATGTCAACATTATGCACTGAAAATATGTACCAATAAAATAATATTTTGTGTTTATTTTAAATTAAAAGTAATGAAAGTTATTGAAATTCAATAAAATATCATCACCTTTTAATGATAATTACTGTCAGTGTGAAAAATATGACATTCTTGTTACAGGAATAAAGTATTTCAAAATATATTACAGTTCAAGAGGAAATAGAAAATAGCATTCACCAACACTCCTTTTTCTTATTAAACTTTCACTTCATCTGCATATCTCTGATGTGTTCAGCTCATTTACACTCTATGTTTCTTCTATATCTAACAAAAACAAAGTACTGAACATGTTTCAAAAGAAAAACTTCATTTTGTACTGTAATCTGGTCTTAAACTCACTATGTAGCGTGAGCTACCCTCCTGCCTCAGTCTCCCGAATGCCAGGATTACAAAGATAGCCCAGCTATCTTTTTTAAATAATAGAAGAATATATGTGCTGGAAACTATGATACAATTATGAATAAGAAATAAGGTGATTTTATAAAATAAATATATAACAGATACTATAAATTGCTTAGTTTCATGATACAAATATTATCAAATGTAAGTCTTAGTTTATAATACAAGTAAAATTTGAGTTGATAATTGGTTATTTTCAATATCTTTAAGACACTAAAATGTTCTATATTAACTTTAGGGCTGCAACCTTTATTCTAAAATTTCTATACCCTTAAATAGCTGAAGTTTCAGACTTTTGCGACGTGGTTAAAAAATTACACTATTTAACTGTCATCAATGTTTCTTTGTCTTACAGTAGCAGTACATGCACTGTGATTTTGTGCTTAATACTTTGGGTGTGACGTACACAAGGACAACTAACTAAATAGACTTGGTTCACCTAGATCATCTCTCTGTCGCTTGTGAGTCTTATAGAAAATGTATTAAAAATAAATCTGACATCTTGAAATACAAGAGAAATGTCCAGCACAATCCAGGTTCTGTCTCTGATCCTCTTGGAACAGTATGTTCTGCAATCTGGTGCCCACAGTAGTAAATGTAGGGTGACGAGATATCAGAGGCTTTTTGCTCTATAATCGCATGAGGCATGAAAAGAGGCGATGTCTGCCCTGGGCAGCTTTCATGAGCCTTGGGCTAGTCTGTCCTTAATATCTTTGTTTGAGCAATTTAATCTGCTTTGCCTGATTTCAGAGAGCAAGAATTATAAATTTAGTCTAGGGGACATCCTTTCTTGTTCTTGTCCTGCCTTTGAGCCAGATTGGAACACAGAAACTCCCCACTTTTCTGGTCAGAGCTGAAAGTCCTAGGGCTAGTGATTGCTGTTACCTTCACACGGCAAGACAAGACCTTCTGGAGAAGATAGGCATCTGGGAAAAATACAGTTTCCTCAGTATGCCCCATCTTGCTCTTGTTCTTGTGCCTCGTCCTTACAAGAATGCTTCATTCTTCTTATGAGCCCACCGGAGTCACTTTTACTGTTCCTAGCAACACGCCTTTCACTTATTGTCCTTGACTCAGATGTACTGAATAAATACCAAGGCTCTGAGTGGTTCATGACCTTATGTTCACCAAGAAAAGCTGGTAAGCCCAGATCCTGGCCTGCACCCCTATTTTGTCTCCTGCTGTCTTTCTTCCTCCCATAAGCCATAGCTCCAGACAGGAGATCGGGGACTCACTGCAGAGGTCCCTGAGAAGTGACACCATAAAAAGAGTTGCCAGAGTCTGGTTTCTGGAGATGTTCTGTCTTACTGGACTCATGCAATGAGAAAAGAATCAGAAATAGTCATTCAAATAAGCTTATCTTTAGTCACTGGAACAGTGTAAAATCAAATATTATAAAACATTAACAAAACAGCAAGAGTAAGAAATCTGAATTTTTACTTACTATGATTTAACATTAATAATACCAAGCAACAGTCATGTAATTCTTTAAACATATGTCTCATGCTTTTTCACATGATGTTTTTTTATGGTTTCATTATCACAGTGTTTAACAAGTAGAAAACCAGAATTTAACATAAACAAACGTTCTGGAAATATTTCTACAAAATCTGAAAAGAAACACTGAATAGAATAAATGTGACTTCTATACCTTTTATCTCACTGAAATATTCACATCTCAAAACAGTTGCTGTAAAATAACCTACACTGGTATGAAAAGAAGGTATGCCCTCTTATCCTTGCGAATATTTGCAAAATAAGCTAATGAGGAAATTGTATTAAATGGTTTTTTTTCCAGGAGCTAACTCTGATTTCTCACATTCTTTTGAGTAAGCTGCATTAAGGGATTTTTTCCCCTATTCCATTCTGTTTATATAGGTAAGAGAAAACCTGATGACCAAGAGTCATGTAACAAACATCATTCTGCAGTTCCAGAACAAAGGTAGAGGCACAGAACACTGGCATCTGTTGTTTTGACTATGGAGAGTAAACTGATTTGATGATTATGAGTTGTTCATTTAAAAAATTTTCTTTGTATGCACGGTCAAAAAATGATTATTCAGAAAGTTTCCTCTAAAAATCTATTCAGTGTTTCATTTAACTGATTTATTTTGTGTTAAGCTTTGTGCTTAATACAGAAAATGGAAATACATACTTAAGATACGGTGTGAATCTTTGTAGAATCTCACAAGGAAGGAAGAGCAGATCAGTAAATACATTTTGTAATGCACTTTGATAAAAACAGAAAAAGGCAAATAAAATGGATTTTAAAAAGCAGTGTATTGAGATATGTTGCTATTTTTCAAGGGAATGTACAACAAAATCTTTCTAGAAATTCATATTTTGCAGGATAAATTGGATTGTGACAGATAAGTAGATAGACAGGCAGACAAACAGATAAACAGAAAAGCATGCACTACAATAGCATATAAAATAACACAGAACCTTTGACATTCCAGTATAAAAGGGGCATAACAGTGATTCAGATCACGTTTTTCCTCAATAGTATCTTCAAGTTTTATATACCATTGTGTAATCCCTCTTGTCAAGAGTGAGTAGTACCTGTCACTCTTCTTGTATTGTTTTTAAAGGTAGAAGTTGACTAAGATATTCTCCATTGAACCCTAACTCCATCCATGTGTGTAACTACCTAGTTGACAAGTACAAGTTGGAAAGCAAGCCTAAGCATTGCATGTAATAATTCTAAACTGTGCATTGTTATTTCATTAAATAATCTGCTGTGTGATTAGTTAACATTTTTAACACTGTAAACCTCTGTCCCATTAAGGAGAGAATAAAGGTGTCTAGTTCATAGGAATACTGTAAGGATTATATGAGATTATGTAACTGAAATGCTCAGAGTTGCAGTTCACAAATTGTAAAATCTCAATTAGTGAAAAAATGGTATATAAATATGATGATGCTTTTGCAAAAGCACTGCAACTGAATAATTACAAATGGAGGTATTCCTCCACACCTTTACTCATCCTGTGCCTTCCTCCTAAGATACCCCTATTTCTTCCTTATGTGCGTCTAAACAAATGAACATCTAAACAAACATCATTTCTCAGTATTTGACATATAAATCTCTCAGTGCCTATGGACTATCTGTATCTGAATCACAATCAATAAAAGTATGGATTTTCTGATCTTCAGAGCTTCCAAAATCTGTGCTTTACACTAGAGGTTTAATGTTCAATTTTTTATAAAGGCACTTCTGACATTTGCAAACAGACGTGACCACACCATTTCTTTTATTTTTATAGAAAATCTTGGAATATGCAGAGAAGTGTTTATTGACTGAAAATCTACCCTTCCCAAAATTAAAAGAGAAATTATACATAAAAGGAAATTATGAATAGGGTACAAAGAAAATCCAGATCATTGGATAAAATATTTATGAGTCATATACCTGACAAAGAATTAGCATTAACAATATAAACAAACAACCTTAAGCTCCACAACATCCACCCAATCCAAAAAATAGCTGTTTCTCTAAGTAAGACATATCCATTGCTTTTAAGAATGACAGGACATCAAAGGTGTTCAGTATCACTTGCTAATATGGAAATAAAAATCAAAACTACAATGCACTACTACCTCACAACTATTTAAAAATCTCAGAAAACAACAAGCTCTGAATCAGTATGAAGAAACAGGAATTGTTTGCGATGTGTGGCTTGCAAAGGGTAACAGTGGCTGTGGAGAAAATTATGACAGTTCTTTAAAAAGTTGAAAATAGGGTCACTATGTGATCCAGTCATAAGACTTCCGGATATATACCAAAAGAATTGAAGACAGAATCTCAAAGAGATTTGTACACTTATGTTCACAGCAGCATTATTCACAATAGCTAAAAAAAAATACTAGCACATGAGCATTTATGTCACGCACAGATAAATGAATAACCAAAAAGTAATAGCACAAAATAAAATGTTATTTAGCATTAAAAGTGAACAAAAGTCTCACAAATGTTACAATATAGATGAGCTCAGTGAAATAAGGTTATTAGCTCAGTGGAATACACCAGTCGTAAAAGCACAAATACCGTACGTTTCTGCTTATATGTAATTCTAAAGAGTAGGAAAAACTCCTAGTACAAAAAGGTACATTTTAGGGAAGGCAAAGAATGGAGAAGTACTGTTTTATAGGTGTAGAATTTCAGGATTGTTGAATGAAAATGTTTTGGAGATGGAGTGCCTTGTGGCCGTACAGTATGAATGTATTTAATAGTAGAGAAGGAAAAAAGGAAACCACAAACAGATTGTCCCTTCTGCCATTTGTTCCATTTTATAAGAGTCTATCATGCTTGCAAGCACACTATGAGACTCTACTTGTTGGCTTGATGAAAAGAAGTCATTTTGCAGAAGCCCCATTAGCAAAGCATCGGAGACAGCATGTAGGATCTGAGGAGAGCCTTCAAACAACACAACTAAGAAGTGGCATCTCCCAGTCCTGTAGCTGCAAGAAATTAATTTTCTCCACAGCTTGATGACCTGAGAAGTGATCTACCTCCCTACACCAGCCTTGAGAGGAGACCTAGCCCTGACTCATTTTCTCGATTCCGTCTGCAGATGACCCTAATTTGCGGAGGGAGCTGAACTATGCCAGACTCCAGACCCACAGAAAATGTGACATAATACATTTGTGGGCTTTTAAAAATAGTGGTGATTTTTAATTTTGCAATCAGTGCATATATGAATGGGGAAGAGGAAAGAAAAATGAAGACAAGGACAGAAAGCAATGGAGAACTTGAATATATTGAAAGGCGGATGGAAGATGTTCCAGTAGAATAATGAATATCAGTTGTTTTGTTCATTGAACTTCATAGCAAAGAAATAATAAAGACCTTTGAAGATATGTAACAATCGGGCTGATAAATAGAGAAGAAAATGGAATACTTTTAGGTATAGAGTGACACACATAGAATATTTACCTTTCCTAAAATATAGAATAATTAAGTAATAACTTATTTGAAATTTATTATATTATTTGAAATTTATTATATTCCAGATACTATTTTTCTTAACTGCCTGAAGCAGTTAGGAGATTGACTAAAATGTTTATTTAATTTTTTACATTGATACAATAATTGCATATATTTATTGGGAACACTGTGATATGTTTTAATACTTGTTTATATCACATAATGATCAAATGAAAGTAATTGGCCTATCAATTATCTAAAAATCTATCATTTCCATATTCTGGTAACATTCAAAATATTTTCCACCAGTTTTTTGGTAATATGTAATTAGGTTTATCCATGAGATTTATTCTATTGAAGTCCAGAACATTAGAATTATTCCTGGTATCTAAAGGCACACACATATCCATATTCTCTTTTTGTCCTTCCTCACTTCCACATTTCCAAGCCTCTGAGAGCCACCATTCAACTCTCGTTTTTGAGATCAATTTGTTTAACTTCCACATTCAAGGAAGTTATTTGTCTTTCTGTATCTGATTCACTTCATTTACTATTTCATTTAACAATTTTCCTCCAGGTTTATTCATGTGAATGTAAATGACAGATTTCACTCTTTTTATGACTAAATAATATTCCAATTTTTCTATACCATATTTTTGAAAAACACATTTATAGGGGACATTATATAATCACTATGTATTCAATCAAGACTGTTATCTCTGACAATGGTTCCAAAAGGTATATGATTGTTGTTTTAAGCATAAGATTTTGAGGATTTCCTGGAATCCAGCAGTTATTTTTTAAAAATTATTTTACTCATATACAAAAATAGCTCAGTAAAAGGTTGTCCAGAAAATATTAATCACACTTAGGAAGAGATTAATTAGTTGCTATGCTAAGCCAAGTCAGAAAGAATTTCTATCTAGAAAATATGAGAAGGCAACATAATCTGAGAACCTAAAGGTGTATCAGTAGTGAAGACATAACCAGAGGTCTGAATATCTCAGAATCACCCAAGGATGCTTGAGCCCGATTTTAATTGTAGATACCAGAAGAGTTCATATGTGCATAGATAATTTTCTTCCTTTGTTTTCATGCTATTTTTATTTTATTTGAAAGATAATTATATTTTGCATATAGATTACCATCTCTTAGAGAAAAGGATCATGATTACATTTTCCATTTGTAAACCAGAAATGATTACTATATTTTAATCATCATCATCATCATCATCATCATCTAGCAACAGTCAAATTTCTTGAATTTTGAAGTGGCAAAGAAATTTTTAAAATTGTTCCATATAGGATCAATAGAATTGTGGTTATTTTTCTAAGTTGCTTTTTTTTTAAACAAAGTTGGACACCAAGCTCATCCAATAAAGATTACCATATTGTCTAGTATTAGAAGAAATTTTTCTGCTCTGCAATTTCTGTTCCCATTAGTATAGCTATTTACTAGGGCTTCCTTCAAAGGAACAATTTTCGTATTCATGGAACGTGTGTGTGATTGCCTATTATCCTATGCCCTGTGAGTTTCTTAAAATTGTCCAGTAATTTTTGCTGTAGTAACTGACTTTTCTACACATTCTCACAGTTCATTGTGCCTTCGTGTTTATGCCTAGAGTAGCCCCTTCTTCTTGAATCTGAACGTTGCTGTGTAAGGTGATGTTTGCTATAATGAAACAAAAATTACTTTGTGTGATTTTCTAGGCAACGTTAGAATCCTCCCAAGGTGGACATGGTGCTGTGCACCTGTAATCGCAGCTACTCAGGAGACTGAGATGGCAAGACAGTTTGAGCCCAAAAGCTCAGCGGAAGCCTCAGCAACACAGTAAGAACACATCTCAAAAGAATAAAACAAAAAAAAAAAAAAAGAGAGGACCTTTGCAGTTTAGGTCCTCATGCCAGGGAATGTTTGCTTAGTACAGCTAATGTGCAAAGCAATCAATTTGGGAAGAAATGCAAGGTGGTTATATAGAAAGGTCATGCTCAAAGACAGATTCTTAGCCAATCCTTCACCCTCTAGCTTAAGCCATCCAAACTCAATTGTCAAACACATCAATAAAGAAGACACATTAATGATGTAGTTGCCAAAGTGAGCCAACACTTTGCTGAAATCTCATGAAATAGTCCCAGTCAACATACAGATTTCTGAAACAGAAGAGTTAAGTTTTAGCTACTACATTTTAAGTTACATTATCCTACAGAAAAAGAACACTAGATTATTTATGCATTGATAGAAGTTGTTTGCTATCTCTAGAGTATATTTCCTATTTGTTACTTCAAAGCAAAGGATAAGGGTAGAGGACTGAATTTTACTTGAATCATGTTTGTAAAAGTAACATTTTTATAAATACACATAAGAAAACTGCTCTTTTAACTTTCAAATAGTTTTATTTTTCCTTTGATGAGCAAGTTTAATACTGACAGAAAGTCACAAAAATTATTTTAAAATTTGTCTACTATATATTATTTTAAAAATTATATTCTACATATTATATCTGAAAGGCTCAAACTGTGGATTCATTCACACATTAGACACCGTCCTCTGCCAAAACTGGTTATCCAAACCTTCAATTTTTACCAACAAATGTATCTTTCTTGCAACACTTATTTTCTTTTAGTTTCCCTTCTTGAAGCAGCAGTCGGCTTATTTATCAGAACCATTAACGTCATTTGATTGTTGAATAAAAGAATTCATTAAGCGTATTTGAGTGGTAATGATATGGCAGGCATTTCAGTAGGTGTTAGAAATGGAACAGTAAACAAGGTTGATTTGATCCTTTTGTGTGAAGCTCATAGATTAGTGGATATGACTATCACCAGGTGGTTCCAAATTTTCTGTTTTCACAGAAGTATTTTCTAAATAATTTTTCCACAGTACCCTTATTCAAAAAAGAAATTCCTAATCTTCCACCTAACATGTGAACTTCAAACTTCATAATGAGTAATTTTCTTCCAACAGTTAATTAATTAGCAGGATGTGGTATTGCATGCCTCTTATTCTAGCACTCATGAGGATGAGGCAGGAAGACTACCATGAGTTTGAGTCTAGTCTTAGTCTAAGTAAGCAAGTTCAAGGTCAGCCTGTACTAAAGAGTGAGACCCTGTATCAAAAAAGCTAAGTAATTATATGAAAATAATATACATGAATTTAAAAGAAAAATACGATAGCTTGTCACTCTTGAATAAACATAATTAGTAATGAAACACAGGCAGCCATTGGGAAATGCACAAGTTTCCATATATTGGAATGAAAATGCATATCACCACCCTTGTTTTCTTTTCCACATTCATTTATAATGGTGCTTTCTTATGGTTACAGGAACCACCGAAATCTTAGCTTTGAAAGGATATGATGACCATCAGAGGGAATGTAATACTATTCTAAGAAAGGCTGCACTCTCAAGGGTTTGTAGCTCAAGTAGTTCTAATAAATGTATCAAGTATCATTCTGCTCCTTTCAAACGTTTAAACTATCCAGGGCATCCTAGTGAGTTCTCTGCAGTACCCTGGGGTCACTGGGTGTGCAGTTTGGGAAACAACAACGAATAGACAAAGAATACAGAATAGGTAGCCTGACTAAAATGAAGGAGATGGGTGATGGACTAATTTTTCCCCACAGAACAGCACATATCAGCCCCTGGATTAAATTCTGATTAAGTTCACTACATTAAAATAGCACCATAGGGCTGGCGTATAGCTCAGCAGCATAGCACTTGCCTGGCAAAAGCAAGGTCCTTGGGGACTGGGGATTTAGCTCAGTGGCATAAATGCCTGCCTTGCAAGCTTGCAGTTGTGGTTGTGAGTTCGATCCCCGGTACAAAAAAAAAAAAAATATGAGGTCCTGAGTTTGATTTCTGGCACCAAAAACTAAATAAATTAATTAATTTAATTTAATCTAATAAAAATGGTACCATAGAAAAGTTTATCAATTTATGAAGTATCTGTGAATAAGCAAAATCACATGTGTCAGCTTAATAAGATTTAATGGTCAATTACATTAATATGAAGTTTGTAATTTAGTGCCTACTCGTAACAGTAGATTCAAATCTTTTTTTTTGGTACCGGGGATCAAACTCACGGCCTTGCGCTTGCCAGGTACTTGTGCTGCTGAGTTAAATCCCCAGCCCTTGTAGACTCAAATTTTTAAAAAAGTACATAAAATGTAGAGCTTATACAGTTCTTCTGTGGATAAAATACTGTACTTGTTAAGTTAAAGATAGGAAAAACTTTCCTCTGATTTTAGACTCCTTATGGTTATGGAGATGGAAGTACTGACGTATCACAGTTGTATACATAAAAATAAACTTATAATTTTTATAATCCATTTATTATAAGTATAGTGTATAAAATATACAAAGTATAAACTATATTATAATTGTTTGTTACAGATTTTTCTTTGTTATCCAAAAGATGAAGTTTTATTTACAAAAAAAAAGGATTTTGATAATTGCATCAAAAGCAATTTGATATATGGAAATATAACAAGATTCTTTAGGTAAATTTATATTGCATCATTCAATAAAAAATTAACTTTGATGAAGAAGAAATTTCTAAATCAATTTTTGAAATCAAATTAAATTAGTTTATATTCTAAGAGTGCTTATTATATCCAAAGCTTTCAACATGTATTCACAGCCAACCAAAAAAAAATCACTTTTTACTGCTAATCAATTGATGTTTTGAGGGTAAAAACTGCATCTAACCTAGACATGGGCTACCTTTACTTAGGAGTATGTATTTAAACCTAAATCTTTCATAAATTTTTAAATGTGAAATTAACCTTTAAGATTGGTATATTTCACAAAAACATCTGAATTACTAGCTTTCCTTTTATACTTTGGAAATTCTATCAGGACAGGTCTTGAATGAATCAACTGACTCTGTGTGGGACTGAAAGCTGCCAATAGAAAGTTTTCTGCCAATTTGTCATTCTTCACTGTGACCTGTTTTCTTACACCTGACTTACTTACCCTCACAATTCATTCTTAGCCCTGGAGACCTTTGAGTTCATGAATCTTACTTGAAAATTGTTTATTTATTCAAATAATGTCTAAAATCATAGAGGTGATTGCTTAACAGTAGCACATACTTTTAATATACCTTAACTGAAATTTAGTCTTAGTTGAACAAAACGCATTCGCTATTCAACTTCTTCTCCACTGCGCTGGCAGAAGTAACCTAAAATAGAACAACTGTCCTCCCTGACATGGCTGCAGAGGACCCCAACCAGGAGCACCTGGAAGGGAAGAGGCTTCTTCAGGGATTCCATGGCGAGCCCTGCTCTCTGTGGGTACTGCACGGTGGTTTCAAGATTTCAGCAACATGCATTTCCCCCAGAGGGAAAAGCAGGGAAATGCAGATACAGCCATCAGCAAATTTATGGATCAGCTGATGTCTTTTTTTCCTTCTGCTATTTTTTTGTGTAA
>PVJX010011061.1:24474-54830 GCA_004027295.1 Dolichotis patagonum | reverse complement strand
GGGGCATGTGTGTAAAATCTACCTGCCAGTCCTGACCAGGGGTGTGTCTGCGAAATTGATGAATAGGAAAGGAAGGGGGTGGTATGTGTCACTGAGGAGAGGTTTTACTATAGAGATGACAGGTCTAAGTTGTTGAGACCTTGGAGTGTCTGGATCAGTCTACATAACCACAAAGGAATCCTGACAATTAGAGTGTAGAGGGGGATGGTAAAAAAGGCATCTTTAGGATCTACAACTGTAAAGTGAGTGGTGGAGGGAGGGATATGAGAGAGCATGGGGGGCTGGGGATTTAGCTCAGCGGCATAAGCGCCTGCCTTGCAAGCAGGCAGTCGTGAGTTTGATCCCTGGTACCGATAAAAAAAAAAATTAGAGAGCATGGTATAAGGGTTTGGCACCACTGGGTGGATGTGGTAACAGCATTATTTATTACCCTAAGGTCTTGCATTAGACCACAAGACCCATCAGGCTTGAGTACAGGAGGATGGGAGTATTATAGGGTGAATGGGTAGGTTTAAGAAAACCATTGTCTAAAAGGCACTTACTTATAGGTTTAAGTCCCTGTAAATGTTTGGGAGCTATCGGATATCAGGGAACACAAGGAAAAGTTGAAGGATTCCTAGGGCGAATTAAAATAAGCATGGCATGGGTAGCATGGGTGGGATTGGAGGTATGCCAGACTATGGGATCAACCAAAGAAGAAAATCTCTACCTAAAAGGGATGTGGGACCTGTTGGAATTATGAGGAAGTTATGGGTAAAGAAGAGAGTCTGGAACCTGCATGGACTAGGCCCTGTCTGCCAAGGCTGCATAGGTTGACCGTCAACACCCACTACAGAGACTGAGGACTTAATACAATGGCCTGAAAACTTAGAAAGAACCCTATATGTGGCCTCTATGTCCACAAGCATAGAGAATATCTTACCAGAGACCTCCACTGGGACTTGGGGCTCTAAGAAGGATACCTTAATGGGGGCTGTGGACCCCGAGCCCCATCAGTCTTCAGCAACAGGTCCAAGTATGTCAGTGATGAATCCAGTGGTGATGGAATCTCCTGTGAGGGCAAGGAGTTAAAGGATGGCTTACCTGCTCTTGGAAGCTATGACAGTTGCTCTTCCAATGGCCCTTGAGATTGCAATAGGGGCAAGGCCACAGAGGAATGCCAGGGTTGGGCACTCTCCAGCCCAGTGTCCTTTTTTGTTGCACTTGACGCATGGTCAGGAGGTCTCAGGCAGCTCTGCCTTGTCTCAGTTTACCTGTCTCAGAGCTCCAAGTGTCACTGCTAAAAGATCAGATTATTATTTTTCCTTCTGATTTTTATCTTTGTTGTTGAAAACATGAAAAGCCACCTTAAGAAGGTCTCCCTGTGGGGTTTGAGGGCCAATTTTAGCATTTTGTCATGGAATCTAGCCCACAGAGGAAGGTATCTGTCTCTTCCACAGTCACAAGACATCTGGTTTTTATCTTGGGTAGGTGTACAGCTTTAAGTCTAAAGGAGACAAAGGCAAATAACCAATTAAGTATATAGAATTTATATAATACAATCAACAGGGTATTTATGAGTATAATTTTAGTAATGGCTTCCCATGAGGATAAGGATAAGGTCTAGGGAATTTTAGAAATTGACATGTGATTTACTTTTCATACACACATTTAGGCTTTACAGTTGTGTAAGTATCTCCTGTGCTGTTAGAATGTCTAATGCCATCTGATTTTTGGAGGATGGCCTGTCTTATTAATTTTACCTTTTTATTTAGGAGAGAGAGATCAGCTGCAGTGTCATTTAAGGTTTGTTGAATATAGTTAATTATGGCCCCAATATGCATCATATAACCTTTTTTGGGAAAAGATCTGGTGGATCCCAGCAAAAGGAATCTAAAAAGAATTTATAATTATCTCTTAATTTTAGTTGTTGAACATACAGAAGATTGATAACAGTACAGTACAGTAGAGGCAGTAAGCTTAACATAGAACATTAAATGGAACTATTATTTTCTATTAACTATGGGTGTTTTTAACATTTAAGCACTGAAGAAATTTGTGACATTGTTTGGACTGCTCACTATTTAAGCATCTCTAAGTATAACATATATTTTGACTTGTGACTTCGTGTTGGTCTGACCTGAATCTCCTGGCTGGAGCACAAAGAAAAGGCAGACATCTGGATCTGAAAGAAAACACTTGTCATCATAAACAATCTCAATTCTACATTTGAAGGCATGAATATACCATCAGAACAGCAACAATGAATTGTCTCAGCCATATAAACTTTAGTTGGAGTGTTTCCCATAAGGCTCTGGAGATTATTGGGGCCTTGAATTGATGAACAAGAACTGGTTAAAATTGCCAGGTGGCCAATTTTTTAGTTATCAATTGAAGTCCTGTCCAATGTCTCCTCACTCAAAGGGATTTTGTTTAACCAGTTTTAGTATTTTAACCACCTGGCAACCTAGGTGGAAGCATGCCTTTTAAATGTATAACCCAAATAAACCTTGATTAAATGATCTGATAATGTAAAAGAGGAGGGAAAAACTGTTGAGCTCAAATAAAAGGAACAGCTGTTTACAGAGCAGGCAAATGGACAAACATGGACAGACGATCTATACAGTGTAAACAGAATGGACAAACAGACAAAAGATATATAGACTGACATGTTATAAAATCAGAGTGCACTCAAATATATTTGGCTAATTTGAACTATAATAAGATATCTCTTGAAATAAGAATAGCAGAAAAGGAACCTAATTTATGGCTAATCTGAGATAGGTCAGAGAGAGACAAAGGGACATGTATATTAATTAATCTCTCAGGGCCAGCCTGTTTCCTAAGCAGGAGTAGAGACCGAGGCTGAGAAGGCTGTGGAGTAGATGGCCACCAAGCAGCCAACCATCTGGCAGGCATGTGTGAGCAATTAGCTGACGATTGGCTATAAAATGGCCACTTGTCACTATTGACAAGGAAACACAGGCTGTTGGCAGGTTACCGTGTGACACAGTGAGGGAGTGCAAAATGGCAACTGGCCACCATATGACTCGTAATAAGATGGTTGCTGTTGATCATATGAGGGGCCACAAGGTGGCAGCCATTAACCCTAAGGCCAGTCACAAGATGGCAGTGCACTGTCACGTGGCAGAGGGCCGCAAGATGGCGGCTGTCCTCCACGGGAGCTGCAAGAGGACGGTGCAGGGGGTACGGAAACCTCTGGCTGAGAAAGCTATGGGATTTGGTCTGGGAGTTACAGGGGAAAGTTACAAGACAGAGTGAGAGAAAGACACGTCCTCAGAGTAAAAAAGGCGTAAAAATGATGAGTTTCTGCCAACTTGGCACCATTGTGAGAAATGCATAAATAAAATGTAAGCTTTTTGGTTTTTATAGCCTTTTCCAGGCCAGGAGCACCAAGGTTATGAACCAGGCACCCCAGAGGTGTGTTTTTCAGGGGACCGAACATGGTCCGTGTGATCAAATTATAAGTGAGCTGAAAGAACAACTTCGCCTCAGGATGTAAGAGCTTTAGCGCTCCCCAAGGAATGTGGAAGTTGCTCTGGATCACATCTATCAAAAGAGGTCATCACTTATTTTGAAAATGTGACACCCAAAATCCCAACACCCATTCTCCCGGCTAACAGAAGAGTTCAGGGCGGGATACCAGGGAACAAGAATAACAGTTTTGCCTCAGGCTGATGGCCTAAGGATCGTGAAAACTGCCATCTCTGTCCACCTGACCACATGGATAGGTTTTCTGACCACAAGCTTGCAGATTTTAGGAACAGAAACAGAAAACTGGCGAGGTAGCTCACCTTTGATGGGTGAGGAGGGCCGGTGTTGCATGAGGATTAGTGGTGGCAAATAAATAGTCCCGGAGGAAAAAATAGATGGTTCATAGGCAGGGGAGCTTGAACTGGGAGTGGCTCCCAGGAGCTAACACACTCTGCCATCTGAGTCAAGGCATCATTATGTTAGGTTTTCGGTGCAATAAGAAAGGAGATATAAAATAAAGTAGCCTTTATTCCAAGGATGTGGAGAGAAGTCCATGACTATAGACAGCCTGGCATTCTCTGACCAGAATGTGGGGTATGGAATATACATGTTACCTCTCACCAGGGTGGCACTTAGAGCGGGCATTGATGACGCACAAGAGACTGATTGGGACTTTTTCGTGCCACTGGGAAAGGAAAAGGGAAGTTGTCACAGGGGAAGGAGGAAGTGACCTCCTTTTTGGTTCTACCTCCCACCACAGCTTATTCTAGGGCAAAAACCTTTCACCAACTATGTAAAACAAATATTAACAGACATGAAGAATCAAATAAGCACTAATACAATTATAATGGAAGACCTCAACCCTGCTGTCACAATAGGCATACCAACTAGACAAAAAAGAAACAAATATCAGAGCTGAACCAAACTTTAAGAAGAGCAAGTAAAGCCTAAATCTTGTACAAGGTAGGAAATTATAAAGATCAGAGCAGAAATCAATGCAATGGAGACCAAGAAAAAAAATGCAAAGAATCAATGAATCAAAGAGTTCGTTCTTTGAAAGAGTTCATTCTGTTAAAGAAAATTAACAGACTCTTAATCAGCCTTATCAAAAAAGGAAAGAAAAGACTCAACTCCATGCAATTAGGAGTAAGAAAGGTGAAATCAAAATGGATCTTAGCTGACTCTGGTGGCACATGCCTGCAATCCCAGTACTCAGGAAGCTGAGGCAGGAGGAGTCTTTCAAGTTTGAGACCAGCCTGGACTGTATATTGAGACCCTGCCTGAAAAAGGCAAAAAACAAAAACAAAAAACCAAAATCCAATCATGCAGAAATCCACAAAATCATCGATATCTGCTTTGAGAACTTGTACTAGGATAAGGTGGAAAATGCGAGGAAATGGATACATTCCTAGATATATATGAATTTCCAAAGTGGAATCAAGAAGATATAAAAATTCTAAATAAACCATTATCAGTTAATGAAATTGAAAATATGATTAAAAAAAAAACTACCAACAAAGAAAAGGCCACTCTGACAGGTTCAGAACTGCTGAACTCAAACTCTCAAACTCTTTAACAAAGTTGAAAGAGAAGCAATATTCCCAAATTCATACCTGGTAGCAAGCATTACTCCAATACCAAAACCAGAGAAGGACCCAACTAAAGAATAAAACTATAGGCCAATCTGCATAATGAACATAGATGCAAAAATCCTCAATAAGATACATTATACACAATGACCAAGTTGGATTCATTCCAGGGATGCAAGGATGGTTTAACATACACAAATCAATAAATGTAATACACTATATAAACAGAGCGAAAAACAAAAACCACAATATCATCTCAATAGATTCAGAAAAAGAATTTGACAAAATGCAATACCCATTTATGATAAAATACCTACAGGGAATAGATGGTCTGATAAAATCATCAGTGACAAACCAACAGCTAATATCATAGTAACTGCCCAAGAACTGAAAAATTTCACTTTAAAATCAAGAACGAGTCAAGGATGTCCACTGTCACTACTGTTATTCAATATAGTTCTGGAAACATTAGCCAGAGCAGTTGGACAAGAAAAAGAAATAAAAGGAATAAGGATAGGAAAGGAAGAAATTACATTAGCATTATATGCAGATAACTTGACTTGATTAAACTCCACCAAAATACTTCTAGATTTCTTTTTTTTTTTTTTTTTTTTTGGTACTGGGGATCGAACTCACGACCTCGTGCTTGCCAGGTGCTTAAGCCACTGAGCTAAATCCCCAGCCCAATACTTCTTTCTAGATTTCATAAGCAAATTCAGTAGTGTAGCTGGATACAAAGTCAACACAAAAAGTCAACAGCCTTCCTGTACTCAAACAACAAACTCATGAGGGAGAAAAAACATCCTTCACAATAGCATCCAAAGAGAGAATGAAAAAAAAAAAAGGAAAAGAAATATTTAGGACTCAATCTAATGAAGAAAGTAAAAGATGTCTACATTGAAAACTACAATGTCCTGAAAGAGGAGATTGAAGAGGTATCAGAAAATAGAGATATACCTTGTTCTTGGGTAGGAAGAACAAATATATTGAAAATGGCCTTACTTAGAAAATTGCTATACAAATTTAATGCAATCCTTATGAAAATTCCAACAGCGTATCTCACAAAATTAGAGAAAATAATTCTAACTTTATTTGGAACCAGAAGAGACCTAGAACGGCAAAGACAATCCTAGGCAACAAAGGCAAGGCAGGGGGCATTACATTTCTTGACTTAAAATTATACTATATAGCTACTCTGATTAAAAAGAGAAACAACAACAACAACAACAACAACAAAAAGCACCACAGCGTGGTACTGACAAAATACAAAAATAAAAATAGCAACAACAAACATCAGACTCAAGGATCAATGGGACAGATTAGAAGATGCAGAAACAACTGCAGGCATACTTAAGCCACCTTACTTTTGACAATGTAGCCAACATCTTCACTGGAAGAAAAATAGCCTCTTTAATAAATGGTGCTGGAAAAACTGGTTTACCACATACTGAAGATTAAACTAGATCCATATCTTTCACCATGCCCTAAAAAAATCAAAATGGCCAGGTGTGGGGTGCAATGCATCTGTAATCCCAGCCCTTGGGAGGCTGAGGCAGGAGGATCATTGCAAGTTTGAGACCAGCCTAGGCTACAAAGTGAGTTCAGGGCTAGCCTGAACTACACAATGAGACCCTGTCTCAAAAAGACAAAAAGAAAAAATATCAAAATGGATTGGGCCGGGGATTTAGCTCAGTGTCTTAAGCGCCTGCCTGGCAAGCGTGAGGTCGTGAGTTGGATCCCCGGTACCAAAAAAAAAAAAAAAAAGGATCGAAGATCTAAATATTAAAACAGCAACACTAGGGGCTGGGGATTTAGCTCAGTGGTATAAGTGCCTGCTTGGCAAACGCAAGGTCATGAGTTTGATCCCCAGCACAAACAAAACAAAACAACAAAAAAAACCGGAAACACTAAGTCTTCTGGAAGATAAAATAGGCAGAACTCTTGAAGACATTGGTGTAGGCAAAGACTATGAATAAAACCCCAATCACACAGGAACTATCACAAAGAATTAACAACTGGGGTCTCATCTTATTAAAAAATTTTTGCACAGCAGGAGAAACCATCAACAGATTAAAGAGACAACCCAGAGCATAGCAAATAATTTTTGCCAGCTGCTTCTTAGACAAAGGACTACAAACCTAAAATATATGAAGATCTCCAAAAAATCAGGCCCCCCCAAATTTAAAGACTCAATAAAAAATGGTCATCTAAAATAAATAGACACATCTCAGATGTAGATATAGAAATGGCAAAGAAATATACTAAAAATGTTCAGTATCACTGGTCATTCGAGAGATGCAAATTTAAATGACACAGATTCCATCTCCCCCCAGAAACAATGGCTATTATTAAGAAATCAACCAATATTAAATAATGACAGGCCTATGGGGAAAAAAGGAACCCTTCTCCACTGTTGGTGGGAGTGTAGACTGGTGCAACCACCATGGAAATCAGTGTGAAGATTCCTCATGAAACTAAGATTACTGGTTCTTCTTGAACCTGGTATATTTCTGAAAGAATTAAAGGGATCATACCACAGCGATATATGGACAATAGAAGTGCAATTTGTAATAGCTAAATCTTAGAAACAGCCCAAATGCCCATCAACTGGTGAATGGATAAAGAAAATGTGGGTTTTTAAAAAAATACAATGGAATATTACTCTGCCATAAAGAAGGATAAGCTTGAGACATTTCTAGCTAGGTGGATGCATCTTGAGACCATACCCTTAAGTAAAACAAGCCAGACACACATGTAAATACTGAATTTTCCTTCGTTGCGAGAAACCAAAAGAGTAAATAAGGACCAAAATGTATGATATTGTGAAATAGGCAAAAAATATTCAAGTAGGGAGGGGAGAGGGGGAAAGGAAAAGAAGAAAAAATGGAACAAAGCATTTGTAAATAAGGAGGGGTAGAGGAGTTGAAGGGAGGGAGGGTAGGGGAATGGGGAAAAAATGAATGAAGTTGTATCATATACAGGTACAAATTCCTTACAATGAATGTGATCGTTTTGCATATCTAAAATGTATCCATAAATTTAATTAATAAAAAAGTCATAATAAATAAATAAAAATGGGGAAGGTGCTGGGGATGCAGCTCATTGCAATAAGCTGTGGGTTGAGTTCCAGTACCACACAAGCGCACACACATACACAATGGGAAACAAGTGAGGAGGAGGAGCGAGGAGGGAGAAACAGCGCCCTCTGCAGATGGGGGCAGAAACGGCCTGGAGCTAGCCGGCCGGGCCCAAAGTGGGTGCTGCTCTGGGGTGGGGTGGGTGGAGGGCTCGGAGGGAGAAGCTACCTTCGGCCGCAGCCCCGCGCAGGGTGTCTCGGAAAACAGAAGGCCCATACCGCCGTGGCGGGAGCATCGCTTTCCACAGGGAATGCACATTGTAACACAAAGTAAGCACTGGGTAAAGAACCATTGTGACACATGGTAAGCACTGGGTAAAGACCCTGTGGTCGGAAGGCTTCATCCGAAGGTCTGGAAGGCGCCTCTTAGCGCAGTGCGCAGCCCAGGTGACTGCGCGCGTCACCCCGCGCCCTGTGCGCCTCTGGGCCGTGGAGGCCCCTGACCCCGCCGCGCTGTGCGATGACCACTTTGCGGGCGGATGTAGGGGGCAGGCGCCAGCTCCAGGCGAGGGCGAGGCAGGAGGCTCACAAGTTGGAATGCTTCCCGAGATCCTGTCTCAAAATCAAAACATTTTTCGTTGGGGAGAGGTAACTCAGAGGTGCAGCGCTTGCCGAGCACGCGCGAGATTGTTCTGGGTCAATCCCCAGAACAAACGAAAACAAGCAAAACTCCTGAGCCGCCCGCACCACCACGCCTGTTTGACTCGGTTCAGCAGTCTCCGCCAGGTCAGATCCAGCCTGGTCCCTCCTGTGTCAGAACCCGACGGCGGGGCGGCGGCGCCCCCGTGTGGCCTCAGGGATGAGGCGCAGGAGCCGAGCAGCTGCTGGGCAGGAGGAGGCTTTTGATTTGTTTGGGTTTTGTTGTTTCTTTCTTGTTTAAAACATTGCATTTTTGGCTGAGTTGGTAGCACACACCTGGAATCCCAGAGTTCAGGAGGCTGAGGTTGGAGGATCACCATGAATTCTAGGCCAGCCTGGACTACATAGCGAGACCGTGTCTCAAAACAAAACAAAACAAAGAACAAAAACAAAGTTGGCATGTTTTACTTATTTATTTTTTGGCATGTTTTAAAAATTGGTTTTTAAACTGGATGTTGTGGTGCACACCTATAATCCCAGGACTCGAGAGGCTGAGCGAGTTCGACACTAGCCTGGGTTACAGAGTGAGCTCAAGTCTAGCCTGAACTGCACAGTGAGACCCTGTCTCAAAATATATAAATAAATAAATAATAAAATAAAAATAAAAACTAAAAAACGGTTTTTGTTTGTTTTTTGCAAGGGTGAGAATTACACCCAGTGCTGGGTTATGCCCCACCCTGAGCTAGGGCTGGTTTTATACTTGATCAATCAAGTACACTTAGGTTTTGGGCTACTTTCTGTACTTAAGAGGATCATTTTAACAGAGAAAAGGGGACAAAGAAAAGATGACAGGAGGGACGATTTACTTTTTTTCATCTAAATTTTAATTTACTTCAGGGTTGCAGTACATAATGATCTTGTTCATCGTGGGAGGGTACATGTATAACACATCCTATTTCTTTTTGCACCCCCACATGCCACCCTTGCCATCTCTGGTGGAGAAGGGATGATTTAGAAATGTTCCTTCCTCTTCCAGATTCTGGCCAACCCCAGGCCAGGGCTGTAGAGAACCAGGACTTGTCTGCAACAGGTGGCCCCCTTCAGCTCCAGGGCCACACTCTGCAGTGTGACAGCCATGCTCAGTCCGACCTTGCTCGTCCGGGGCTGACAGCCAGTGCCCTCCCCAGCACTGAGCTGGGCACTATGGGATGGGGCAGATGCCCAGAGGAAGGGCAGTCCCACGCACCTGCCTTGCTTCGGTCCAGGCACGAGTTCCAGGTTGCCCACCTGTGCTTCTTGTCCATCAGGTATGAATCCAAGTTGCCACAAGCCCTTTCTTGTCTCAGCTGTTTGCTGGACCCTTTACTTACCTTTGCCCTTCTACCAGGAATGAAGAGGCGGGTGAAGAGCGATGCAGGCCAAGGGCCCAGCACCTCAAGCACTGGCATCAGTTCCCACGGGGATAGGCTACCTTCTTCCAAGATGTGTGCCTCTTTCTCCTCTCTTTTCTTTTTTTCTTGTACTGGGGTTGAACCCAGGGCCTTCATACTGAATTATATCCTCAACTCTTTTTTAAAACTTTGAGACATTGTCTCCCTAAGTTGCTAATTTGCCAAGGCTGTGTTTAAATTTGCAATTTACCTGCCTCAGCTTCAGAGAGTGCTGGGACGTGGGCACGTACCACCAGGCCCAGCTCCATGGCTACATTCTTGTTCGCCATGCTGAAAGCTCGCTGAACCCCATAATTTAGAAATTTTTTTATGGAGCTTCATCACATAGTCATGATCAGTATTCCCCTTTTTAGAGAATGTAAGACAGGACTAAAGTTTGGTGTTTTTTTTTTTGAGAGAGTCTCACTCAGATTGGCTTTGAACTCACTATGTAGTCCACACTGGCTTTGAACTTGTGGCAATCTTTCTGCCTCAGCCTCCTAAGAGATTACAGGTGAACACCACAATGCCTGGCTAGGATTAAAAGTTCTAAGCCATTCATCATGGCTTGGTCATCCTGGTAACAATCTGCATCCATGAGTCACCTCATAAGAAAAAAAGTATTCCTGTCACTCCAGGAACTCCACAGGCTGTAAGGGTTCCATGTCAGATGTTTCTGTCACTTAGGAAATTACAAAGATCTTAGGAACTCTGCCAGAAATTGAGATCAAAGGCCAACTATTAAGTCAAAAAGATTCTTCTAGTACTCTTATTGCTCAGAAAATTACTAGGGTAATTTAGGAGCCTAGTGGTAGCACTGGGAGATAAGGCTGGGTGTGGTGGTGCCTGCTTGTATCTGGGAAAAGGAGGCAGGAGGCTTGCAAGTACGAGCCCTGCTGGGGGAATTTAGCAATTTAGAGATGCCCTGGATCAAAAATAAAGATAAAAATAAAAAGGTTTGACAATAGAGCTCAGTGCTAAGCTAAGGTCTTGTGTTCGATTTCCCCATACAAAAAATAAATGAATACATAAAATTAAAAGGGCTGGAGAATGTAGTTCAGTGCTGGAGAGCTTGCCCAGTGTGCTTAAGGGCCTGAGTTCAATCTTTAGTACTGCAGAAAGAAAGGAAGAAAGAAAGAAAAAGAAAGAAAGAAAGAAAGAAAGAAAGAAAGAAAGAAAGAAAGAAAGAAAAGAAAAGACAAAAGCAAGCAGGAGGAGGTAGAAGAGGAACAGGAGGGGAGGGAAGCAGTGAGGGAGAAGGCAGAAAAGAAAGAAGGAAGGTAGGGAGAAGGCAAGGTGGTCTAGGCATGGTAGCACATTGTAATCCCAGCACTTGGGAGGCTGAAGCAGAAGGATTGCAGAAAGTTTAAGGTCAGTTTGGGCTACACAGTGAGTTCAAGGCCAGCTGGAGCTGTAAGACCCTGTCTCAAGAAACCAAACCAAACTAAAACAAAAAATAATAATAAACAGAAACAAGACAAACAAAAGAAATTTTTTAAAAAACCAGAAGGGTTGATGGCATTCAAAGCACAGAGCAACAGGAGATCACTTGTATTTTGGTGCAGTGCCTAGAGCCCAGGCCTGCTCATGAGAGAGCCCTGCGCTTTACCCTGGGCCACACCCCCAACCGCAGTGAAAGGTCGGAAGACAGAAGGATGGAGAAGCTAAGCCTGAGTACAAACTCTGTCCAAGTCCTAACTTGACCACTAAAGTATGCACAGGAGTGGACACCACATGGAACCTTTTGAAGAACAAAAAGGCCTTACAAAAATCTCTATATTTTTTTTTTTTTTTGTCTTTTTTCTCACTATGCTGTTCAGGCTGGCCTTGAGTTCACTTTGTAGCCCAGGCCTGTCTCGAACTCCCAATGATCATCCTGTCTCAGCTTCCCAAGTGCTGGGATCACAGGTGTGCATCATCATGACCAACTAGGATCTCTACTCTTGAAAGACAAAATTTATCCTGAAGAAATCTGAATCCTTAATTGATCTACCCACCACATCAGCACACAGCTCAAAACTAAATATCAGTGTTGTCTGGGCTACAAGGTGAATTCATTTCAGCCGAGTGGTTTATCATTGTGCCACAACCCTGGTCCAGAAATCGTTTTAATGGCCAGGTATAGTAATCCCAGTGCTTGGGAGGTTGAGGCAAGAGAATCCTATGAGTGTAAGACTACTTCAAGTCCAACGTGAACTGCATAGTGAGATCCTATCTGAAAGAAAAAAAAAAACAAAAAGTATCCTTTTGGGCTGTAAGTAAGCCCAAAATTTTCTAGTGATTTGGTCTGTTTTCACCCATTTATGCTGAAGATTGCAATTTTTTTTCAGTTTTTGCACGAAATTTATATATGTTACCTAGAAAAATTCGGAGGATAAAAATTGGAAGATGGGGCTGGAGGTTTAGCTCAGTGGTGCAAGTGCCTGCTTGGCAAGGTCGTGAATTTGATCCTTGGTAGAAAAAAAAATTGAAGAGAAAACATTTTATTATGTTCCGTTCTTACGGGGCGATCCAAAAAGGGAACGCTAGGTACTGAGAACCTAAGTGAAGGTAAATTACTTATTTTTTTCCAAGAGTAAACTAAGACTGGGAATGAGTGGAAACCCGAGCATCAGGTGGAGCCAGAGACCATCGCGGGTAGGAGCGGCAAGCCGGCGGAGCATAGCGCTCGGTGCTTTAGACGCCTGGTTTCTCAAGACGCAAACTCTCGATTTTGCGGGACCACAGCCAAAAAGCAGTGCCCGCGGCGACGCCTGGACCAGGAAGAGCTGGGAGGGGCGAGGGGCGCGGGGCGAGGGTGTGGTTGTGAAGGGGCGTTTCTCGGGTTGGGGCGGAGTTTGGCTGCGTCGGGGTGGGGTGGAGGGGCGTGGTCTGTCTTGCGGGCGGGGCTAGGCCGGGACTGGGCGTAGTAGGAGGGCGGGGTTTGTGGGTTGGGCGTGGCCTTTCCCGGGCTGGGGCGTGGTCGGGCGGAGTGCGCCGCCCGGGACCCGCGCTTTGGCAGAGGAGCTCGCTGTGCGTCCGGGGCTCTGGGCCCCGGGGTGAGTATGGCGCGGGTGGGAGATGCCCAAGGCGGGAGTTTGCCCTTCAGCGCGGCAGGCAGCAGGAGAACGCACCCGGCCTCGGAGCTCCACGCTCTGGATCCTCGAGGGCACGCGGCCGCTATGTCCGACGGGGCACTCACGTGACTATGTGCAGACCGAGACGGCCCCGTGCTGCCAGGCCGCGGGCCCGGGACTCGGCCTTAGGGACTGCTGTGGGGCGGGGGGGGGGGCGCTGCAGAGCCTGGGGCTGGACGCGCCTAGGGAGGCGAGCGGAAGTGACGGCCTTTTCCTAGGGTGGTGACCTCCTGCGAGGGTGGGACGGCCAGGAGGGACCGCGTGCGACCTTGGCTCTACCGCTGCTCCCGCCCAGGGCCTTAGAGCCCAGAGTAGACAGTTGCCGGAGGTGCTGGGGACCAAGCGCCTGGGAGAGCTAGGGACAGAGCGCCCATGGGATCCACAGAGCGCTTGGAGGTGCTGAGGACAAGACCACTGGCTGGTGGGAGCGGGGGACAGAACGCCTTGGGCAGCTGGGAGGGTGCAGAGTGGAAGCTGCCCAGGGCAGGGTAGGATCCCAATCCAGGGATCCCACCACCCTCAGCGAATGCCGTTGTGAGGACCAGCGGCACAAGGGAGTCGGGAACACTGACGGAAGCTGTTTAGAGCGTGGCTGACTGGGAAATAGAATAATCTTGGATTCACACACTTCATAGTGCAG
Organism: Dolichotis patagonum; assembly: GCA_004027295.1. NCBI lineage: Eukaryota > Metazoa > Chordata > Mammalia > Rodentia > Caviidae > Dolichotis > Dolichotis patagonum. Next base: position 40,866 of record PVJX010011061.1, on the reverse strand, counting down.
TCAGGAAGGGGAGAGGGGAAGTAAGGAGGAAAATCAACCTAAGATTCTGTGAATGCAGCTCTTCTGACATTTTTTTGGAGATCCAATGAACTATTTCTCAGATCCAATGAACTATTTCTCAAGTGCCTTTTTCCTGGCTGGTATTTTCAATTCTGACACACTTCCAAAGTGAAGCTGTGCATGGTGCCACACGCCTGTAATTCCAGCACTGGGAAGGCTGAGGCAGGAGGATCTCTGAGTTCAAGGCCAGCTTGGGCTACATAGTGAGTTTAAGGCCAGCCTGAACTCCATAAGCAAAATCTTGTCGCAAAAAGACAAATGAGGGCCAGGATATAGCTCAGCAGCACAGCCCCTGCATGGCAAGCGCCCACTCATGAGTTTGATTCTGGGTACCAAAAAAAGCCAACAGATTCTTTTGCCCTTACACTTTCCTTAACATCTGGTAGGAGGGCAGATATGAGTGAGTGGCTGCCAGCGGGAGGAAGGGGCAGGCTTCAGCCTGCTGTATTAGCAGGGACTCATCAAGGTGCTGGGGGCTTGGCGCCCAGCTCACTGTACACCCTGGGGAAGCCCTGCTGGCTTGTTTTCAGTGTACTCTTTACAAGGGTCCAGCTGGACAGACGATCCCGCCTTTCAGTGGCATGACTATGATGGTTCAGCTTAGGGTTTTATTTTTTCACTTGAGACAGTCTGGCCATGTTGTTGGGGCTGGCCTGGAACTTGTGGTACTGGTGGCAGCCCTGCCTGGGATGGGATTACAGGCCTGTGTCACCACCAAGCGGGGCTTCAACTTTGCAGAGGTGGGAAGCCTTGCGAGTTCAGTTGAAATTGTAGTTTGGATTTTGAGTTTGAATCTTGTACCCAGGCTGGTAGTATGTAATGTGTAACACACTGATACTTATTGTTTCTTTCAATGTATCTTGAACATTTTTAAAATTTCTATTTTATTAGTATATATTTGGAGTACTTAATGATTATGTTTGTCGTGGGGAGTTGTTGCATGTACATAACACATCTTAATTCTTTTTATGTCTCCTTCCTGCCCCCTCTTTCCCTTATCCCTCCATCTCTTGGTCTCCCCCCTATTTGCAAAAGATCTATCTCCCTATGAGAGAAACCATGTGATAGTTAAGACACTGATACCCTCCCAAAGCTGGGTAGTGACAGCAGCCTGCAGCTCCTGGGCAACCACTAAGTCAGGCGGGGAACCAGCTCCAGGCTCTGTGCTATGCTGTTTTGCTAAGCTATGGTGTTCTCTTTTGGGAGGGGGTGGGCGAGTTGAGACAGGGTCTCACTATGTAGTTCAGGCCGGCCTCAGACTCAGTGATCCTCCCACTTCAGCCTCCTGAGCCTAGGATTACAGGCATGTGCCACCACACCCAGTCTACCTATGGTGTTCTGTGGGTTAAGTGGATTGAGTGCACTTCTAACATAAAAGCATTTTCATCAGGGCATCACCCCTCTGTAAGTTGGAAAGCATCTGTATATTCAAATCCAGTTCATCAAGTATTCTTGGTTTTGGCTGGGCTCTTAGCGAGCATCTTCATTCCCACATTTCCAGTGAAATCAAGTCAGAATGAAGAGACTGGCTCAGTGGTTTGTGACTGATCCTGGCCTGATTGCCCCTTACTTTTTTGTGGCACTGAGTCTAAACATCAGCTCCAGGCTGCATGGGGGAGCATGGCAGCAGGGAGGCTGAGGCAGGAGGATCACTGCAAGTTTGAAACCAGCCTGGTTCAAGGCCAGCCTGAACTACATAGAGACCTTGCTGAAAAAAACTAAAAAACAGAACCAAAAAAACCCTAGCTCCCCCACACATCAAGAGTTTCCTTGGATAAGTTACTCAGCATCTCTGTGCTACAGATTCGTTAAGATGGGGTCAGTAGCTGGGCACTGGGCTACATTCCTATGTTCCCAACTCCAGGAGGCAGAGGCAAAAGGATAGCATGTTCAAGGTCAGCCTAGAAGATAGTAAGAGCCTGTCTCAAAAAACCGAAACAGGCAAGCAAAAACGAAGGTGGGGTCAGTAATGGTTACCTCCTGGGGTGCTACTGAGAGCGTGCAGTAGCGCCCAGGAAAGCAATGCTGATACTTGGCCTTTGCTAACCAAGTAGGAGGCTCATTTCTTCCTCTCCCACTGTTGAGATGCTGTTTCTTTCTAACCTCAGGTTCTGAGAGCTGGGAACCTCCTGTGGCTAGAAGTGGGCTGAGCGGCTGGCAGATGCCCAGTCCCCGCCTGGTATTGCTGGATAATGGCAGCCGAGCGCAGGGTGTCCAGGGCCCTGACCCCTGTGGTCCAGGCTGTGACAGAATTAGAGGTGTTCTCCGCTGCCAAAGAGAGGAGCTCAGCTGGCGGAGCTGACAGGGAAGATGGCCCCTTGCAGCTGACGGATTTCTCCCAGAAGGCTGTGCCAAGCCCAGTGGCCTTCGCGGGGCGTCTCTCTCTGCCCAGTGACAGTGATGCAGAGGGTCCTCAAGAGTCCAGTCAGCCCTGGAGGCCAGGCCAGGGGTGGATCAAGCTAAAAAGAGGCACTGCTGAAGACAAGGTATGGTCCCCCGCGTGAGTTGGGTAGCCGCAGAGCTACTGCTGCTAGAAGGTGTCAGAGTGTAAGGGGCCTGACTCAGGCCCAACGGACTCTGTCCATTCCTCCCACCCCCACCCCAGTGGATCTCACTGTTCCGTGCTAGACAGGAAAAGGAGCTGCAACCTTCTCAGCGCCCCTCCCAGGTACTTCCTGAAATTTGCTGGGGAGCAGCCTTTATTTGGGGTTTTTAGTTTTGTTTTGTTCTTGTTTTTTCAGTGTATTTCCCTCCATTTCTCTTCTCTGCCCTTTTGAGAGGTTGTAGCTGCTGGCTTTGTGCCTGTCTTTTTGTATCCCTCTTCCTTCCAGGGTTTTATTTTTCCCATAGATTTCATTTTTCACACTCAGACTGGGTGTCAGTCTTGCTGTCACACTCCCTGCATCTGTCCTGCTCTTCCAGATGCCAGTCACCCTGAAGGATGTAGCTGTGAATTTCACCCCGGAAGAGTGGGAGTGTCTGGCTGCCAGTCAGAGGGTCCTTCACCATGATGTTATGTCTGAAACCTTCAGAAACCTGTTGTTTGTGGGTGAGAGGCTGGGGTGCCCCGCCAAGCCCCTGTCGTGGGAGCGTAGAATATCAGGTTTCTCTGGGCAGGTGGATAGGCGTGGGGAAAAGGACAGGAAACAGAAGCCTCTAAGACTCACGTGCCAGAGATGCTGCTAGGAGCTAACCTTCTGCGTGTCTTCCTCCCGCATCTGAGCAGCCCAGATTAAAGCTCTTGATCCAAGCATACAAGAGGTGGCCTGTTGCCCCCATCGGAGCCTAAGTCCAACTCAACTCTTTCTCAATCCCATTCACCAGCCAAAGCGTTTATGCTGAGACGAGGTCTGATCGTTAAGCCTGAGCAAGAAGAGAGGCAGAGGAGAGCAGATCTCCATTCCCCACATGGAGAAGCCCTCCCTTCAGGTAAGAGTTGTAAAGGAGAAGAAAAGATAAAAAGGGCCAGCACAGTCCCTGGCAGGGTGGAGAGCTGACTGAGGTGACCAAGGGTCTGTGTCCCTTTCTGATCTGCACCTCTCCGGCTGGGCAGACTCAGGGCTGGAAGAGACCTTGACTTCATGGTGAGTGTCTGAGCCTCTCAGGACAGGAGTGTCTCCAGTGTGTGGGCACTGGGTGATTGCATGCTAGCTGCTATTGATTGAAAAGTTCTTCCTAAGAGGAAAGAGAGGCAGGGAAGGTAAACTTGATGGTGGTTTAGAGCAGAGGAGACCAGAACCTGGAAGTGGAGGATTGGGAGATGCTGGGCTCCTTGTCGCTTCCTATAATCCCAGCATTTTGGGAGGCCAAGGCAAGATAATCCCTGGTTCGAGTCCTGGTTGGGAGTTAAGAGATCCTGTCTCAAAATAAAAATTGTTAAAAAGGGCTGGGGATGTAGCTCAGTTCAGAGGTTCTTGGTTCAATACCTAGTATTGAAATAAACATGAGAGTTGTCAGGTCAGGCTGATTACACTTCCCAGTTTCCCAGAATAGTCTCAGTTATACTGCTTTCCCCATCTTGATTATTGATAATTGTTAACTATTAATAATTTTACTCTCAAGTGTCCCCATTTACATGATATATAATTTGTCCTCCCTAGGGCTGAGGTTGTGCGTCAGTGGTCGAGTGCTTGTTTAGCATGCGAGAGCCCTAGGCCCCGTCCCCAGCACAGGGACCAGTGGGGTCCTCCTCTATCCATGCAGATTCATTCCAAAACCACCATAAGACAACATCAAACCCCACGTATACTGTGTGTTATTCTATGTGTACATACATGCAATAAAGGCACAGAAGGAGATTAAGCAACAATAAAACAGAATGACTATCATAGTTGTAGTAAATTTTGTAATAAACTTTGTGAATGTCATCTTTCTAAAAATGTGTTTTCCATTCAATATTTTCGGGCTGTGGTTGACCCTGAGAAACTGAAAGTGTACAAAGCCAGGTCCCAGGTAGGGGAGTTAGTATATACCATGGTCATCTGGAGGCGCAGGGGGGCCTGTGGGAGTAGAACAAGGAAGACAATACGGATTTCAAGAAATGGGGCTGTGGCCAGGCATGGTGTGGCACACACCTATACTCCCAGCACTTTGGAGGCTGAGGCAGGAGGGTTGCTGTGAGTCGAGGCTAGCCTGAACTACATACATAGCAAGACCCTGTCTGAAAAAGACAAAAAGAAAAAGTAAAAACGTGGCTAAAATTAAAATTTAGATCTCCAACATTGTTGGAGGATTCTAGTTAAATTTTTATTTTTATTTGCTTGTAATCTGAAAAGCCTAAAGCGTTTCTCACCTCCAGCTTTAGAGATATGTTGGGTGGGAAGAGAGGGGCTCATGCTGAAAGGAAAGCTATATTGTCTCTCTCCTGGTGAATCTTGTGTTATTCTTCCTTTCTCACTGCAGGCGAGAAACAGCGATATCAGCAGAATCCGAAAGGTGATGGGGCTGGTGGCGGCAAGAAGGCCCACTGCGCTCACAGAAGGCCTGGCCGGAGCCTGCCCTCCACGCCTGCCAGGTCTGAGGACAGGAACCCAGTGTCCCAGACGGCCCGGCCAGAGCTGCCCTTCTCCTGCTGCACCTGTGGCAAGCGCTTCAGCAGGAGCTCCTACCTCCACAGCCACCAGTTTGTCCACAGCCCCAGGATGACCAACAGCTGTGGCCAGTGCGGGAAGCTGTTTCGGAACCCTAAGGCCCTAAGCTACCACCGGCGCATGCACCTTGGGGAGCGGCCCTTCTGCTGCCCACTCTGTGACAAGACATACTGCGATGCTTCTGGGCTCAGCCGCCACCGCCGTGTGCACCTGGGTTATCGGCCCCATTCATGTCCCGTGTGTGGGAAGGCCTTTCGGGACCAGTCAGAGCTCAAGCGTCACCAGAAGATTCACCAGAATCAGGAGCCAGCGGCTGGAAACCCCAAGCGCGTTGCCAAGATTGTGGGCCCTGAGCCAAGGTTCCGGGCTCCCATCCTCAGGAACCAACGGTCCCACCAGGGCCTTGCGGATGGGAACCATGCACCAGCAGCCAGGACCCGGAGCCCTGTGCTTAGCACCGAGGGTCCAGGGGCCCAAACCCAGGCGCTGGAACTTGGGTACCAAGCACCTGTGACCAGGAGCCAGGCACCCAGCACCAGGGCATCCTGCCTGGACAGTAGAGCCAGTTCTCCACCAGCAAAGCCCTCAAGGCCGAGACGCAAGCTCTTCTCCTGCCCACACTGTCCTGTGACTTTCAGCAGGAGAGCCTATCTCTCCAGGCACCAGGAGGTGCACTGCGGGGAGCCGCTGGCCCGATGCTTCCACTGTGGCCAGTGCTTCAACTCCGCCTCCCGGCTGGCCCAGCACCAGCAGACCCACTGGAGGCAGAAGGTCTACCGCTGCCCTGTGTGCAACCTCTGCTTTGGGGAGAAGGAGGAGCTGCTGGATCACTGGAAGGTCTCGAGGGGCAAGCAGCAGTGCCGGCTGGTCCTGGGTCAGTGGCTTGGCTTCTTGCCTGACACCACCTCCCCTGTGGCTGGGAAGGAGTGGAGACGGGGAGAAAATGGAGCTTTTAGGATTCATAGCCGTAAGAGAGGGGAAGCAAGGGACAAAGCATGCAAATGAGATCAGCAAGGGGGCAGTGAGGGTCCTGACGCAGGAACAGAGGCTGTCTGGCCCAGGTCTTCCCTTGTGGGTTTCCCTGAGGCCTGAGCCCGGTTGTCAGATGGCCCGGCTAGAGGGAGAAAGGTGAGCATACAACAAAGGAGTGAGAGAAGTGTGCACAGGGAAACTGGTGTTATTATTCATTACCACCTAGCTGTTTCTTCTGTGTCTGATAGACCGTCAAGTAGTAACTGTTGAATAAAACTGGATGTTCTGATGAGTATAAAGATGGGAGGCAGGCAGGCAGGCAGAGCAGGAGAGGCAGCATGCGTGCTTGGGCAGATGCAGCTGCACTAGGCCTCATTCCCAGGGCCCTCCCTGATGGGGCTCAGGGTAGGTCAGGATGCACTGCTTCCACACCCTGCAGTGTGCTCGGCTTGCTCTGATGTCTGGGTGATCCTGTCCTCTGCTTCTGCTCGGTTAGGGCTGGTGTCTGAGAAATGGCCACCAGTGCAGAGTCTCTGGGCTGACGTGCAAGGAGGGTGCTGGTGAGCCCCTGTTTGTGGCCGAGACCCAGCAGTCAGTGTCTTCCTCTAGGACCAGCAACCTCTGAGGGGCGATGGGCACCTGCCTGGCCTTGGCAGAGGGGGATGGTGCGGGGTACGAAGATGTAAGAGAGGGAGGGAAAGTGTGAGGGAGGGAGGAAGGAAGAAAGGAAAGAAAGGAAAGGAAAGGAAAGGAAGGAAGGAAGGAAAGAAAGAAAGAAGAAAGAAAGAGAAAGAGAAAGAAAGAAGAGAGAAAGAAAGAAAGAAAGAAAGAAAGAAAGAAAGAAAGAAAGAAAGAAAGAAAGAAAGAAAGAAAGAAAAAGACAAGAAGGATGTTGGTTCCACTGGAATTCCTGGTGTCTGTGCAAGTGCAAGTGTCCCCGCTGTGGAGAGGACGGAATGCAGCTGGACGCACAGATACCCGGGGACCAGGCGCTCTAAGAAGCAGCTTCCCTCAGAAGGGGTTCCCTGGAAGAGAACATAACTTTGAAAAGTGGTCGTGGTCTCTGTTATGAAACCCAGAACCCAGGACCTGCAGAGCCCTCTGGGGTCATCCCTCTGCCTATCTCTCTGGGCAGTCTTGGGCTGGTGCGCAGGCAGCTGCTGTGGAGGATGGGAAGGAGGCTGGGATGGGGTTCAGTCAGGCGCAGGGTGCTTGGCTCCTACCCGCTGCCTCCTCACCTCCCTCCTGTTCTCTCCAGCCCCTTCCTCCTCGGACCGTGAACCCTAAACCAACCCTCAACCCCCCATTGCTTCAGTCTGCCTTTTCTGGCTTTTTCTTCTTAGCTTATGAGAGAGAACTTACTTAGCTCCTCAAGAAACTGCCCTGCAAACAAAGAAACACCAGATGGTCAGTGGGCGACACCAGCCTCCCGCTCATCCTCCCTGTGGGCCTGCAGGACCCACGCAAACGAGTTCTCAGCAGCCCTGGGCAGTGCGTGGGAAGCGAGCCCTAGAGCACGAGGGCCCTGGCCAAGTGCCCTCTGTCCCTCCCACTCAGCCTGGTCCCTGCCCCAGCACTGCACCTGCTAGTCTTCGGTGTAGCCAGTTGTAGCAGATGATCAAGGCGACCAGAGGCCCAAGAACCGGCACAATTACAAACAGGCTTATCTTCCAGCAGGGCACCCTCAGAAAGTGGGGATCTGAACGATTCACCAGAACAGAGGAGGTTAATAGGCTTTGCTTCATACCTCACCCAGCTTTCTCCTCCTCCTTGGGTTTCTCTTTTTTTTGGACAGGGGATTGCACTCAGGCCTCACACATCCTAGGCATATTCTCTATCACTGAGCTACATCTTTATCTCTTAAAGTGTTTATTTACTGAGCTAAGTTCTCACTAAATTACTTACCTTAGCTAGACTTGAATTTGTGACCCTCCTGCCTCAGCCTGCTGAGTAGCTGAAATTACAGGCATGTGCCACCAACCTGGATTTTTACTGGATGTCTTACCTTTTTTTGTGTATAGGGGGTTGAGACAGGATTTCCTTACATTTTAGGCTATCTTTAACTCACTGTGGCTCAGGCTTACCTCTTAACTCCCAGAGATTGGGGCTGGGGATTTAGCTCAGTGACATAAGCGCCTGCCTTGCAAGCAGGCAGTCGTGAGTTTGATCCCTGGTACCGATAAAAAAAAAAAAAAACTCCCAGAGATCTTCCTGCCTCAGCTTCCTGAGTACTAGGATTACAGTCAGCTTCCTGAGTACTAGGATTACAGTATGTGCCACTATTCCTGGCTAGATTTAGCATGTTCTTGTTTTTATTTTTGGAAGCGGTTGTCTATATAGTCCAGGTTAGCCTTGAACTCTGTAGTTCAGGCTGACTGAACTCGCAATCCTCCTATATCAGCCTCTCAAGTGCTGGGATTATAGGGGTGCATTATTATGCTAAGCAAGTATTTTCTTCATTGCAAATATAAGCATCAAATTGGGAACAGTGGTGCACAGTTTTAATTCCAGCTACACTGGAGGCTGAGGCAGGAGGATCACAAATTGGAGGCCAGCCTGGGCTACTTAATCAGACTTTGTCCCTCTAGTAAAAAGGCTGAGGGGATGGAGCTCAGTGACAGTGCACATTGGGGCTCTGTCCCACTCCCAGCTGCACATGGGTACACGGTGGGCACGCAGACAGTGCTGACAGCGTGGTCAGTGGTGGGCTGCGTGGCTGTGTGCCCATGAGCCCTGGACTCCACCTCTAGAACTATGGACACCAAAGCCAAAACCTACAAGAGCAGCATACCTGTGCCCCACCATGGTCTCTACTTTCACGTTCTTTTTTATTATTGTTTCTAGATTCTACATTAGGGAAAACATGAGATTCTTGTCTTTCTGAGTCTGGCTTATTTTGTGGGTTAAAAACATCTACAAAAATTAAAAGTTGTCACAGAAATCTCCAGACACTGTTTATGTTTATCAGTATTTTGAAATTACATTGTTGAGTTGCTGCTATATTATTTAATGCATTACTTTTGTTATTTAAAGACATTTTTATATCAAATTTATTCAGATGTCAGTAACTGATTTTTTACAACTATTTCAATATAATGATTTTCTTTAATTTTATGTGTTGTATTTTTTGATAACTTTCAATACAACGATTTTCTTTGTAATTTTGTGTGTTATATTTTGTGTATATTTGGAGGGCGCTGGGACTCCCAACTCAGGACCTCGCACGTGCCAGGCAGGCACTGTGCTGCTGAGCTGTGTCCCTGGCCCTTGTGTACACATTTACAAACATTTCTGTGGGGGCTGGGGATGCGGCTCACTGGGAGAACACTTGTTTCTGTACACAGGCCCAGGTCTTGATCCTGGCACCGAAGAAGAACATTCTGGAAGGGGTCCACTCATGATACAAAAGGTGTGAAGTTCTCACATTCAGCTATGCTTGCAATCCCAGCACTCAGGAGACTGAGGCAGGAGGGTCACTGCAAGTTTGAGGTCTGGCTACATAGTTCAAGCCCAGCCTGAACTGCATGGCAAGACTTTGTCTCAAAAACCTAAAACCAAACAAACAAGAAAAACCACTCAAGCACTCTTCTGTTGGCACTAGACAGTCTAGAGTAAGCAAAAAAGGATCCAGTGTTTTGTTTTGTTTTGTTTTGTTTTGTCTGTCTTTTTGAGACGGTTTCACTGTGCAGGTCAGGCTGGCCTTGAACTCACTTTGTAGCCCAGGCTGGCCTTGAACTTGCAGTGATCCTCCTGCCTTAACATCCCAAGTGCTGGCCAGGGTCAAGTTTCTAGTGGGGCTTGGTGGCTTTTTTCTTCCTCCAGGAAGCCCTCCCGGATGAGTCACGTCATGAAAGGAGAGTGAGTGTGCTTTGTTGTATTCTGATATGTTCACCTCAGCTAGACAGTGCTGGGCCTGTGCGTATTTGCTGTCAACAATGCTAGTGCACCTGACAGCTTCTTCAGAGATGGTGGTGGTGGTGGGGTTATCCAGGAGGCCCTGAGCCTGAGGAGAAGGAAGATGGGAGGACACACTCACCAAAGGTCCGGTGCAGGTTTTCTGAAACAGGAAAAATTGAAGTGGATTTAGTAGAGCACTCGAGGGCCCTTTTCTCCTTTCCCTGTTAATCACTTAAAACTGGTCCCAGCCAGGACACACTGGAGGCAGGGAAGCTGTAGGATTTTACTTCTATCTTGGGGGAAGGCAGGGAGGCCAAAGGTAGTTCCTCTTAATTCTTGGTTGACTATAGTTTTGTTTTGATTTTATTTTATTTTTGTACCGGAAATTGAACTCAGGACCTTGTGCTTGCCAGGCAGGTGCTTGTGCCACTGGGCTATATCCCTGGCCCTGGTTATAGTTTTAAATTGTGCATTTCCAATGGAAGGGAGCAGAAATACTGGAAGAGAGACAGAGGCGGTCTCATTTCAGTTATTCCAAAAGGCCAAAAAGGATAAATGGGGACAGAGGGCCTGGAACTCACCTATTTCTGCTCGAAGTTTTCCTAAAATAGAAAAAGGCAATATTTTTAGTTCCTTCTCAGGCACCAGATGGGGACCCTTCCATGCCAGCACCCTGGCCCTGCATATGGTCTGTTCCTGGCAGCATGGCAGCACCCTTAGCAGTGTGGGTCGAGCATTGGATTTGAGACCAGGTGTTCAGGCTCGGTCCTGGTACGGTTTGGATTAAACAGAGAAACGGAGAATGCAAGTGCACCAGGAAACAGCAGCACTCCAAACTAACATAGGACGCTGCCAACTCCCGCACTGCTCTCGCTCCACATCTGGAGTTCTTGGTCACACTGCCCCTCCACCCTGGGGCCCCTCATATCCCATCCAAAGGGAGGGAGAAACCAGACTCTAGGTGAGCTGATGGTTTGTGAACTGACTCGGCTAGACACTATATAACATGCCCTCTAGTCCTCCCTACAATTCAGTTTAGTTTTTTGATTTTGAGACAGGGTCTTGCTATGTAGTTCAGGCTAAATTTGAACTCACTATGTAGCCCAGGATGGCCTCAAACTCACAGTGATCCTCCAGCCTCAGCTTCCAGAGTACTAAAGTTACAAGTGAGTCATCACATCTGACCCTGCAATTTAGTGGGGAGAATGTTATGTCTACTTGACATGCAAGGCACCTAAGGCCCGGAGAACCAAGAATTTTGTGCAGTTTAGTGCCAAAAGTGGAACTCAAACCCAGGGTACATAACCACCATTCTGGTTCTTCCTGCTCAGCCCTGATGGCTGAAGATCCTTTTCATGGAGAGCTATGCATCTGAGATGAATTCAAGGGCAGAGAGTAGACCCCACTGTTGATCTCACTAACCCCTGTGCTGCTTCACATGCCCCAGCCCTCCCTGCTGCACTATCTGCTTGGTAGCAGTAGGGTGAGGGGTGATGGTTCTTGTGCTTTGGTCTTGGGAGAGAACTAGGGGCTTGGCAGGGATGCTCTGGGCACAGAAGAAGAGCTTCATGCATAGGCAGGCTGAGTGCTCGGTTAGTGGAGAAGGCAGAGGCAACGGTTCAGAGCCCTGAGACACTTCCTGTGGCTCAGGTCAGCCCAGGGGCCTGGGCTCTGCAATTAGAATCCTGTCCCCTGGGGTCAGCTTCTCCTCCTCCCCCAGAACGAAGCCAGAGTGCGTCCAATGGCGCACAGGAATAAGCAAGACCCTGCTACTAAGGGTGGCTAAGTTAGATAGAAATCAGTGTCCAATCAGAGGGAGCCTGAGCTCTCAAGGAAGTCAGCACAAAAATACAGACACCAGAATTGTGGTTGGAGGTGCCTCTGAGGGAGGCCAGGCTTGCATGCCTCTCTAGGGGGTGAGCAGTTGCTTTCATGCTATAATTAGCACCTCCTGGTCCAGGAATTCAGTTAATCAGTCTTCCAGGGGGGTGGACCTGTCCCTTCCCCAAAACATCTTTGCTCTTCCTGCGTAGTCCCACTTCAGGCCCCACTTCTCTACTGGCTCAGTACCAGCCAAGCAGCAGTACTTGTGATCCTGTAGTTGGTTATAATCTGACCCACACTGTACCCACATTACAACTTCGCAGTATGAATTAGCTCCAACCAAGGGCCTCAGTGGCCACCCACACGGGACCCTTTTGTCTCTCAGGATCTCTCTCTCTCTCTCTTTCTCTCTCTCAATAAGCCTTTCCTACTCATAACCACCACTGCCTTTGAATTCATTCTTTGATTCTAGGAACATGAACTGGGCACAGCTGACATCGAGCAGATTTCGAGTCACATTTCCCTGTATCACTATCATCCATAGGAGGGTCTTCAGTGAGTCCTGTGCTGCCAGGAAAGGCCATGGGGTTGGCATTTTGACCTCCAGTTTTCAAGGCAGATGGTTTTTCTGACTAGGTTTTATTTTCAGGGAAACAGGATTGTACAATTTTTTTGTTGTCCTAAGGAGCTCTGAGCCGGAAGTGTTGGAAGTGACCCTTTACTGACCTAACTGTAAGGGGCTAGTGCCCCTTCCCTCCTACTGGGCAGGACTGCCTACTGGGCTTCCTACAGGGAAGGAACCCCTGGCCAGCTCTGCCCATACCTCTCAGTCTGTGCTGCAGGCAGAGGAAGACGAGGCCCATGAAGATCTGCAGCAGGAGCACGGGCAGCACGGCGATGAGGACCAGCACTCCCGGGCCAACCCAGTAGAAGGGATCTGAAAGGCAGAAGCAGCCCGCATGCTCAGCTCCCGGGACAGGACGTTGCTGCCTGGGGCTCGAGGAGCAGGATTGAATAAAGCAGTGAACATCTCGGAGATTCTAAGAAAGTGACCCAGCAAGTCCTAAAAAAGTGGTTTGCTTCCAGAAAGGGCCCGTGGCTCACAAGGACAACTGACTTCAAGTCAGGAATGTGTATGAGGTTGGACTCATGGAAGCCCTCAGAGCTGGCTGAGGGATTTGGACCTGATCCTCATGCCACGGGACCCCAAGCTGAGGGATGACAAGAGCAGAATCGCTGACACAGAGTTAGAGGAGGGAAAGTCAATTCAGGGGCTACAGTGACAATTAAAAGTAAAAAACAACCTGAGCTGAGCACAGCGGTACACACAGGTAATCCCAGCCCTGTGGAGGCTGAGGCAGGAGGTTCACAGTGAGATCAAAGCCAGCCTGGAACGCAACCTGTTTAAAAAAAAAAAAAAGCGGGCATGCTAGTGCATGCTTGTAATCCCAGCGCTTGGGAGGCTGAGGCAGAAGGATTCCTGGGACTTCCAGGCCAGGCTGGGCTACAAAGTGAGTTCAAACCCAGCCTGAACTACACAGTGAGACCTTGTCTTAAAAAAAAAAAAAGGCTGTGGATATAGCCTGGTGGGAGTGTATTTGTTGAGTGTGCTGACACCCTGGGTTTAATCCCTAGTACTAGGGATAAAAAAAAGTTAACACCTTTTCTTGTGGAACTTTTAAGATGGTGGGACCCACTGGCTTTGGAAACAGCCAGGTGTAGAGCATGGTGGACAGTGAGGGACGATGGATCTGTTCTCACTGCCTGCTGAGGGTAAAAAGTACAAACCCAGGAGGTGAGGCCATTGGAACCCTAAAAGAATCTTTGAAAGTTGGATTTTTGCCTCCAGAGACAATGGCTTCTCTGGATTCGCTCAGGTGCAGGGCATAGACTGCCCCCCCCTTGCCCAGATGAGTGGACAGCACCCTGTACCCCATGCCAGTACCAGGAGGCTAAAGGTCAGTCTCATTTCCATAGGAAAGGAAAGGGCAGGCTGGGTCCAGGAAGAGCCAGGCTGAGCCAGCATCCCACTGTCCCATTATAGCAGACCACACTTGCACTCCACTCCTTGGAGTTAGTTATGAATGACTGTGTTCACTGCTTACCAAAATAAATGTCCTCCTTTGATTTGGGCAGGGGCCAACAAACAAACCAGAGGACATGAACCCAAGTGCAGAGGAGGAAATACAAGCCCAGCCTGGGCAACTCTGTGTCTTAGGAAGACCCTGTCTCAAACTAAAAATAAAAAAAAAAAGAAGTCAGCCATGTTGGCACAGGCCTGTTATCTCAGCACTCTGGGAGGACTGTAAATTCAAATCAGGCTGGGCAGTGTAGTAACTAAAGGAGACCCTATCTCAAAACCCAAAAAGTAGAAAAGTTCTGGGGGTGGAGCTCAATGTGAGCCCTAGGTCCAGTCTCCTAGCATCACAAACAAACAAACCCCAACCCACCATTTAATTCTTAAATTTAGCAGGGTGTGGTGACGCACACATGTTGGTCCCAGCACTCAGGAGGCTGAGGCAGGAGGATCACTGTGAGTTGGAGGCCAACCTGGGGCTACATAGTAAGATCCTGTCTCCAAAGAAAAACCCAGAATCAATCAATCAATCAATCAATCAATCAATGGAGGGATTCATTGCAGTAGGGTTTGATCACTTATGACTCTTTAGAATAATGTTCTTCTTCATAACCGAAAAAAGACATCCCCAAGTGAAACTGATAAGTCTGCTTGGACCTTACATTAACACTCTTGAGTATTCCTAGTCCTCTGTAGCAGCATAGCATAAGCAGAAACAGATTATTTGGGGTATTTGGTGCCTGCGTGTCTCTTCTTCCCTGTTTTGCCCTCTGTCTTTCTAAGAACTGTTCTTTCACTTCTGATCCATGCTCACAGATGTGTGTCCCCTGTGTGCGTTTGCTGAGACAGGGTCTCCCCAGATGGCCTCACTGGCCAGCCACGGGTCACAGGGGTACACCACTGTCCTGCTGTGGGCTGCAGCTGTTGTGTGTTTGTTTCTTGGAACCCAGTCTCACTTTATAGCCCATGCTGACCTAGAACTCATCATCCGCCTGCCTCAGCCTCCTGAGTGCTGGGATTACAGGCAATCACTGCCTCTCTCTGTCTCTGTCCCTGTCTCTGCTTCTCTTGGTCTCTCTGTCTGTCTCTGTCCTTTTTTTCAGCACCTGGAATCTTGTTCATGCTAAGCAAGGGTTCTACCACTGAAATATATATCCAGGCTTTTAAAAAACATTTGATTTTGTGACAGTGTCTCACTATATTGATCTCATCTTTTGGAGCCTTCCACCTCCCCCTCCTGCGTAACTGGAATCTCAGACTGGAACCACCATGCCTGGCTTATATATACTTACATGAATGGGAAATTATGGGCTCTTCTTTTTTATTTTTTTCCTGTTCTCCCTTCTTTCCTCTCTTACACCAAAGTGATCCATTTTAATTTTCTTGTGGGTATTTTTTCATATTTTTCTTTGAATATACATATACACAAATATATATACACATTCACAAACAGAGTCATGCTTTGTTCCCTGTATTCTATAGCTTGCTTCTATCACTCAGTAATTCCTCAGGAATGATTTGAAGCCACCTGGTATAGCTCTAAAACAATCTTTTTTTTTTTTTTTTTTTGGACTGGGAATTGAACTCATGACTTCCTGTTGCCAAGCAGGCACTCACGCCAATGAGCTAAACCACCAGCCCCTAAAACAATCTTTTTAATTGCTGCATAATATTCATGGTAGAGTGTCATTTATTCAGCCAATTCCATACTCATGGGCATTGACTTTGATTTCTTTTTTTTCCTCTCTCTCTCTCTTTTTTTCTCTTTCTCTGTCTTTTTCAGATAGGGTCTCACTATGTAGTTCAGGCTAACCTTGAGCTCACTTTGTAGACCAGGCTGGCCTCAAACACACAGTGATTCTCCTGCCTCAGCCTCCCAAGGGCTAGGATTACAGGTGTGCCACCACGCCGGCTTTGACTTCGACTTCTGTTGCCTTCCCAGTGCCAACAGTGATGCCGTGGAAATCCATGTGCTTTGGCGCTCCTGGGAGCTGGTTTACAGAGCTCTAGGGGATGGAGTGTCAGCAGAGTGTGGGTGAAGGGTCCCACCTCTGCCGAAAGGCTGAAGGCTTGCAGGGCGCCCCCTCTTGCGCGCCACTCACCTTCCACTCTCAACTCCATGGCTGCCTCCTCTTGGTAGGAGTGGTCTCGGAAGAAGCAGGTGTAGCCGCCCTCGTCCGAGAACCTGACGTTGCGGATCCGGAGGGTCACCCTGCCCTCCCCCATGGCCTCTTTCAGCAGCTCGGTGCGGCCGCGGTACTCGGGGGCCTGCTCCGCGTCCTGGTCCCTGCCCTGACGGTACAGGTGGACCACTCTGGAGAAGGGGGGCCGGTACCACCCCACCTCCATGCCCGAGGCGTTTCTCCCTGGAGACAGGCGACAGGGCAGCTCCACTGCGTCCCCAATCAGGGCCCGGAGGGGCTGTCCTGGTCCCATCACTCTGAACTGCCCTGCGGAGACACGGGGGGGGGG
>PVJX010011061.1:0-24374 GCA_004027295.1 Dolichotis patagonum | reverse complement strand
AGCCACGAAGCTCCCTCAGATCCACGGCCTTCCTAACAGACTCCCAAAGCACTTCGAAGACAGGCTCACAAAAAAAAAAAAAAAAAAGAAGACAGGCTCACCCCACTGCACCGGGGTGGATTTAGTGTCTTGAGGCTTAATTTTTGCAGGGGCTCTCCTTGAAATGAAGAACACTCATCACTGAAAGAGTTGTGCCCTGGAAAGCTGCAGTGGGAGGCAGGACCAAGGGGGACCAAACTATAGTCACCTTTCCCAGTGGTGCGAAAATAGCCCCAATCAATAACCTGTGCATTACCTGTGCCCGCCCTAAGCGCCATCCCGGTCAGTGGTTATATGAGTACCCTAACCCGCACGTGCGGGTTAGAGAAAGCCAGGCTGTCTGTGGTCGTGGACTTCTCTACACGTCCTTGGAATAAAGGTCTATCTCAAAAAAAAAAAAAAAAAAAAAAAATTTCGCAGGGGCCTCCCTGCCTGCTGTTGGCTCAGTTGAGCCAAATTTCCCCTTAGAGGCTTTGCTTGTGTCATGCTGTCCACTTAGCTGCTTCCCTACCTCTGTCCTAACCCCCGCCCATTGCCTCCCAAAGTCTCCGCTGAGACCTGCCACTCAGAGTGACTGTGTTTCCCACTCTTCTTTCTTGCACTACTGGGGCTTTCACACTAAGCTACATCCCCACTTTTTTTTTTTTTTTCTTAAACAGGATCTTTCTTGCTCAATTGCCATAGTGCTTGTGCCGGGCTTGGATTTGTCATACTCTTGCCTCAGCTTCCCAGGGTGCTGGGATTATAGGTGTGCACCATGCCCAGCTGTTTCAGAGGACTTCAGTCTGTTGTCTTGGCCTCACTGGAGCCCTGGGGCTGCTCTGAGGATCACCCTGGTCCTTTTCCTATGCAGGGCACCTTTCTCAAGTGACCTGAGTTGCAGGGAGGCAAAGTGGCTTCTGCTTTGACCTGAGAAGGTCTCTCAGCAGAGCATAGATTGTGGCTCTCTGAGGCCAGGACTCTGTCTTTATTATTTCTTCTCTGTGTGGGGAACAAAGCTCCCCCATAAAAACTTGTGGGTGCCTGACTCTGCAGAGTGAGCTCCCCAATATAACAAGATGTTATAACACAGCAGACATTGGCGTTTGCTACACACAGGCCCTGCCAAGCACATCCCACAGCTCATTTGGCTCTGATGGCAACTCTGAGAGGTTGTCTTTGTTTTGCTCACTTTTGAGGTAAAAAACCAAAGCTAAACCAAATGTAGCCCACTTGCCTAGCATGTGCAAGGTCCTGAATTCAATTCCTAGCACTGAAAAAAAAAACAAATAAAATAAAGTTTTGTTTGCCTAGAAGCCACAGAAATTTCAGAAGAGGGAAACCGAGTCAACAGCTCCCACTTTTGGAAAGCTGCGTGGACATTTGAGGATGACTGTAGGAAGTGAGTCCTGGAAAACTGGCCCTTCTGCTCTAAGGTCTCCCCAGGAAAGGAATAAACACATCTTACCTGCGTAGCTGGATGACAGTTGGACCATGAGGAGGGCAAGGAGGCCCCCAGGCATTGAGGCACCTGATGACCCCAGCATCACTGCTGTGCCTGGGCTGGTGCCCCACGAGGGGTCAGGCCAAGCAGTGGCTCCAGCGTTGCATGGCCCCTGCCCACCAAGAGCACTGACAGAGGATCTGGGAGGGCATTGCTGCCCAGGCCCTGCCTCCACCCGGCCACTGTCGCAGCTGTGCCGGCTGGAACAGCCTGTGTCACCCTGCCAGGCATCCACACAAAAGGGCCACAGACCAGGGGGATGACCAGGGCTCACCATCCCCACCCCCAGAGCAGTGGAGCAGTGGCCGCCTGGTACTGGGTCTTCCTCCTGTCCCCACCTCCCCCATGACCCTGGTACCAAGCCTTCCTTCCATCCCCCTCCTGGGTACCCAGCCCAGAGGGGACATCAAGAGCTTCTCAGTGGAATGGAACCTGCCCCGGACCCCAGAGACCTGAGTTTGTGGGGCCCTCAGAACTACCCATAGCAGAGTGATTATTATTGACTCTTCAAAAAAAAATTTTTTTTTTAAATTTGGCTTTGCATTTTCCTGAAGAAAACACAAGGTAGTTACTCAAAGGACCAACCCTCTTATCCCAAGAAATATTTTCAGTCCTAAGGTGTTAGGACTGTTACCAATATTTTTCATTTGCTTGTTTTATATAGCTAAATAAATTTATCTCCATTCTTTTTGAAGAGAACTAAGAACCCAGGCTGTTTTTTTTTTAATAGACAAAAGCAAAACTGAATTTCAGAACAGTATAATCAAAACCAGGCAAAATAAATCTGAAAACCCATCAAATGTTTAAAAGTGTCTAAGTGTAAATGAAAGGGCAGGCTGCCCTGGTTCCAGACTAGGGAACTGCGTCTTACACGTATTGTCCTTGGAGCTGGGCTCCTCAAAACCGGAATTACAGAAAGAACCTGCTTTCTTCATTCTGCCCTCCCACACACAAGAAACTGAAGGCTAATAGTATTTGTTAGAAACAGCTTAAATTTTCAAAGTTGGTATCATTTGCTTCCAAAGAAGTTAAAAGGAAGTTGAGACAATTCAGGCAGCTTCAAAGCAGTGGAACAGGAAGGATGTGCCCGAGAAATACAGAGGAGCCTCTCAATTCTGTGGGGAGTGAGTGGCCTTAGTCTAGAATGTAATCTTCCATCTCACCAGGTCCGCTGTATTGTTTCAGAAGTTAGTTTTACCTGGCTTTCTGGTTTGTCGACTTGAACATAACCAAGTGAAAATGGAATTACTAAAACCTCAATTGTTTTTTTAATCGGAAAAAAAAAGAAAATGGTGAAAAGTTTGGAAGGAAATCCAGTGTCTGAAGAGGGAAGAGAGAGAGGAATTGCTACTATTTGCTTTTTTTTTTTTTTTTTGTGGTACCAGAGATTGAACTCGCAACATCGCACTTGCTGGGCAGGTGCTTTACTATTTGCTTTTTAAAAAAATTTACTTTTTGCTTTATATCTTTTCATAATTAATTTTTTTCTTATAAGTATGAATCAAATTATAAAATAAAGAAAAATGCCACCTGAGAAAAGACAATAAATGAACAAAAGACATAAACAGTAAAAGAAAATAATTGTGTTTTCAGGGCTAGGGATTTAGCTCAGTGGCATAAGCGCCTGCCTGGCAAGCTCAAGGTCATGAGTTTGATTCCTGGTACCACAAAAAAAAAAAGAAAGAAAGAAATAATTGTGTTTTCCATTATGCTATTTTAGAATTTTATATCATAGTCATGATATACTTTTTTTTTTTTGTAGGATTGAACTCGACCTTGCACTTGCCAGGCAGGCACTTATGCCACTGAGCTAAATCCCCAGCCCCATATACTTGGTAAACAAAGTAAATTTTCTATTTAAAATAAATAAATAAATACATTTAGCTTTGTACCCAGACCCTACCCCCTTGACTTTCTATTTCTTATCTCACGGCTGTCAAACTCCTCTCCTGTGCAAGTCTGAGCTCCCTTCCTTATTCTTATGCATAAGGTAGGCTCCTTGGGTTACTTCACTTCCCACCCCTGAGGGTGCCTTGGGGAAGGCACAGGCAGCTGACAGGGAGTTCCAGTCAGCTGTGCCTAGAGAGGTAAGTGTGGGGGAGAAAGATCCCGGCTGTCTGTCAACAAAGGCATCTGGGGACAAAAGCCAGCCTGCAGGACACATCTCCAGCCTGGACATTGCTCTCTGATTTCCTCAGTGTCACTGGGGAAAACAAGATCTGGAATGAGGATGAAGATTTGGGGGGGGGGTGCTGGGAATTGAACACAGGGCCTCACATATTCTAGGCAAACAGGGTACCACAGAGCCACACCCACCCCTATTTCTCAGTCCTTCCCTCCTCCATTCCTTCCTGCCTGCCTGCCTGTTTTCCTCCCTTCCTCCCTTGCTTTCTTCCTGCAACCCTGGGGATCGAACCCAGGAATATACTCTACTACTGAGCTACATACTAAGCACTTCTTGACTTTTTTATTTTGAGGCAATGTCTAAGTTGTTCAGGCAGAACTTAAGTTTGCTATCCTCCTGCTTCTTACTCCTTCAGTGCTAGGATTACAGATATGTCCTATGGTACCTGGCTTCATATTTCTCTCTCTCTTTTTTTTTTTTTTTTTTGGTGAGAGGTCCTGCTGTGTAGCCCAGGCTGGCCTCGACAGTCATGTACCACCACGCTTGGCTAAACAGTATTTCCAAAATAAAAATAAAAACCAAAAAGTCAAACCACCTTACTGCATACTTCCATGTGCCACTGTTTTAACCAATTTATAGGCATTAATATCTAGCTGTAACAACAGTGAGACAAATATCTACTAGCACTCTTATTTATTTTTATTCTTTAAGAATTATTTTATTCTTATTTAAAAAAATTTTTTTTACCCCTCCCTTTTCCCCCAGTCACTCTTGTTTACAGATAAGAAGACCCAGGAACAAAAGAGGCCGAGATCCCAGGTCGATTATTGCCAGGGAGTGGCTGAGCCAGGCTTTCTGACCCGTGTAGACAGTTCCCTCCCAGGTCTCAGGGGCTCTTCCTCCCCTCCTGGCCTCAAATGCCTTGCCTCCTGAAAGGAGCAGCTCCAGAGCTGCGTGCTGTGGTCTTCAGGCAAAGGTGCTGTGTGAAGGGAAGGGTTGAGGAGCCACTAACAATGAAGCCAGCAGGGCTGGCATCATTAGAAACCTGGGGTTCAAACTGGGCGTTGTGGTGCACGTCTGTAATCCCAGTACTCAGGAGCTTGAGACAGGAGGCAAATTTGAGCCCAGCCTGGATAATTTAGTAATTTACCAAGACTCTATTTTAGAATTTATTTGTTTTTGTACTAGGAATCAAACTCAGGACCTCGAGCTTGCCTGGCATGCATTGTGCCACTGAGTTACATCCCCAGCACTGTTTTAAAATTTAAAAAGCCAGGTATGGTGATACATGTCTGTAATCTAGCACTTAGGAGCCTGGGCTACTTGAGACCTTGTTTTAGTAAACAAACAAGCAAACAACAACAACAAAAATGCTATCCATATGTGAGATAGTAAGCAAATGGCAGCAGTACCTTTTCTAGATTTTGTATACAAAACATCACATATTTATCTATCACAGGTAACACCTTGTTCTGCTTCTTGTGTTACCCACTTAATACATACTTTCACATTAATACAGTATATATATCTCTCTGTAGTTAAAAAATTAATTCTTACAGACCATGGCTTAAAATCTCCCAGCCATCCAAGCCAATTACAGCAGTATGTCCTCTGAATCTTTCTGGTGCACGTATATATGTTGGTGCTACTAGAGGGAGCTCCAAGGGAAAGCATTCCCTGCCAATCAGAGGTCCCCCCACACTCCTACCCGCCCCCCATACACTGGGGCTTAAGCCCAGGTGCTTCTCTTTAATACGTCCCCCTAACTTTTCATTTTTTATTTTTTTTTAAGAAGCTATTTTTTTTTTCTTTTCTTTTCTTTTTGGACAGGGGATCGAACTTAGGACTTCGTGCTTGCCAGGTAGGCACTTATGCCACTGAGCTAAATCCTGGTCCCATCATTTTTTATTTTTAGACAGGGTCTGTCATCGCTGATTCATTGTGTCAATTTGAGAAGTTTAGAAGCTTGACTAAGTAATTTAGCAATTTTACATCCTAGGGTGTAGAGGACATGCCCTCAGGCAGCTGTTTATGTTCTAAGATACTGTTATGGCTGATTCATTGTGTTAGCTTGAAAAGTTTAGAAGTTTAACTAAGCAACCCAGCAGGGGGCCAGGGTGATCCCTTTGTAAACACCCTCATACATCTACCCTGGGGGTGGGGGTAAGTTTACAATATAGGGGAGGAAGAGGGGTGCTCTCCCCTTTTGCTCTTGTTGCCCTTGCTGTCTTCTGCATTTGAACTGTTGCCCCTGTGCCATACCACCCTGCCTTGGAGCCAGCTGATTATGGACTGAAATCTCCACAAACTGTGAGCTAATTTTTAGCATGGGGTATTTTGGCTCAGCAATGAAGAGAAAAGTAGATAATACAGGGTTTCACTAAGTTGCTAAATTGTCCAGGCTGGACTTGAACTTTTCATTCTTCTTTTCAAGCTCCCAGGAAAGGGTATTATATGCTGTTTCTTGTGGTTGTTGTTTTAACATAAATGGCAAGATTTACCATGAAGATCTTTCCTTATCAGTACCTAGAGAGCATCCTTATTTTTTATTGATTAATTAGCTATTTTTTAAACTTTTTGAGATGGGGTCTCTGTAGCCCAGGCTTGTGTCAAACTCATCATCCTGCCTCAGCCTCTCAAGTGTTGGGATGTGTGTGCACCACGGAGCCTCTCATGTTTGTTATTTTACATACCAACATAGCATCTTGCTGCATAAATGTATCATGTAGTACTTATTTAAGTCATTGCAATATACTTAGGTTGTGTTGGGAACTGTTGAAGCTAGAAATTGGCCACACCTGTGGAGGTGGCAGGCTGGTCCCAGAATAAAGATTCACCAGGAGTTGTAAAAGGAAGTAACTCCAGGCCCTCAAAACATCAGGCCCTTAGGTTGCCACATCTGCAGATTACTAGGCAACAAAGTGTCATGTGACATCAAGTTGCTAAATGTATAAATAAATGCCTCTAAAGGGAGGGGACAGTTCCTTTCCTCCCATCCAGAGAGTAAGGGCTCCACCTGATCCCAGATTTCTGTGTATCATCTTTATTTCTTCACCTTCTTGCCACCCTTCAAGGTCTTCATCCTGGGAACCTCAAGAGCTGTGCAGGTCGCAGCAAAGTTGTTTCCTTATAAAAATATCTTTCACTAGGCTGAAATAAAACGTACTCAGTTCATTTAAATTAATAAATATTTAACAGCAAATAACCTGTGTCCGGGTTAATTTTTATTTGTTTTGTTTTCTGTTGTATCTGAGGAATGAAGACAAGGCCTTGTGCACACTAGATAACTGAAAACAAGTCAGACTCCCCAAATTCAAAGGCCCAATCCAAAATGGGCATCTGAGATAAATACACACTTCTCAGATGTAGAAATACAAATGGCAAATAAATACATGAAAAAAATGTTTGACATTATGGTCATTAGAGAGATGCAAATTACAATAACGCTGAGATTCCATCTCCCCCAGAAAGAATGGCTGTCATCAAGAAATCAACCAATAACAAATGCCAGAGAGGCTATGGGGGAAAAGCAATGATTCTTCAGTGTTGGTGGGAACGCAGACTGATGCTACTCCTGTGGAAATCAGGGTGGTGATTCCTCAAAAAACTAAGACTACAGTTTCCATTTGACTAAGCTATTTCTCTTCTTGGTATCGTCCCAAAAGAATTAAATCATAGTACAGTGATGTATGCACACCCATGTTTATAGTGGCACAGTTTATCATAGCTAAATCTTAGAAACAACCCAAATGCCCATTAACTGATGAATGGATAAAGATGTGGTTTTTTTTCTACAACGGAGTACTACTCTGCCACAAATAAGAATAAACTTGAGACATTTCTAGCTAAATGAATTCACCTTGAGACCATACTATTAAGTGAAATAAGTCAAACACACATGCATAAATATTGCACTGTTTCTCTGGTGTGAGAAACCAAAAGTGTAAATAAGGACCAAAAATATATATATACTAGAAATTGTGAAATAGGCAGAAAATATCCAAATGGCAAGGGGAGCTGGGGAGGTGAGAAGGAGAAAGGAAGAAAAGGAAAAGAACAAAAAATGATGAGAAAAGAGGGAAAAAATGGAAAGAAAGCTTTTGTAAATAAGGAAGGGAAAAGGGGTTGAAGGATAGGTAGGGGAATGGAAAAAAAAAGAATCACATTATATGTGTACTGTTACAAATTCCCTATAACAAATGTGATCATTATGTATATTTAAAATGTACCAATATACGTAAATTTAAAAAAAGTTTTTGCAAGATGTGCAATGTTTTTGCCTTCATTAAAGTTATATTCCTAACCCTGAAATGTGGTGCACATCTCTAGTCCTAACTATTTAGGAGGCTGAGTCAGGAGGAGTCTTTGAGACTAGGAATTTGAGGCCAATTTGGGCAATACAGAGAGACCTCATCTGAAAAGAAAAAAAAGTTATATTCCAGTTA
The DNA here is from genome assembly GCA_004027295.1 of Dolichotis patagonum. NCBI lineage: Eukaryota > Metazoa > Chordata > Mammalia > Rodentia > Caviidae > Dolichotis > Dolichotis patagonum. Next base: position 16,282 of record PVJX010011061.1, on the reverse strand, counting down.
CATTGCAGCTATATTCTAGTTATCATGTCATCATTTTCAACCTTTTTATTCTTGGAAATCTGTTTATGACTATCATTTTACTAGGGCCAGTTTACAGAATTTGAGGGGCCCAATGTAAACTTTAACAAAGGTGGGCCAGGGATATGACTCAGTGGCATAAGCACCTGTCTGGCAAGCTCGAGGTCCTGAGTTTGATTCCTAGTACTCTCCCCCCAAAATTAATAATGGTATTCCTTGAAGAAGCAAGAAAAAAGTGTTGGAGTTATAGTGCATATAATACTTTAATACTATCACTCAGGAAGCTGAGGCAGGAGGAGCTCCATCAGTTGGAGGCCACCCTGGGCTACCTAGTGAATTCAAGCAAAACCTGAACTGTGAAGAGAATCCCTGTCTCACAAAGACCCCCTCCCACTATTAAGAGTTATATAGTATTGACTACAGACTTTTACAACTCAAACATGGTGCCCCTTAGAGGCATGGGACCCTGGTGACTGCCCCGCTCACAAGGGTGGGACATTTACTCTACCTTTATGATAGTTGTGTGTTTAAATTTGTCTGTTCAGTCCATGGAGCTGCAATGCCAGAGAGACCGTGGAGTGTCCGATTCACCTCCATTTACCCAGAGGCTGCCTAGGTCTGCGTATGAGCACGAATCTGCATCCTTGGAGACAGTGTGTGATGTGTGTGTGTGTGTGTGTGTGTGTGTGTGTGTGTGTGTTGTGGAAAAGCTGGTGGAGTGGGGGCAGAACTTTTATGCTGTTTATATAAATAACAGTGCTGAAAATTAGCAAAACAATCCTCGATGTCTTATCAAGGAACATTTTTGTTTGTTTGTTTGTTTGTTTGTTTTTTGAGACAAGGTCTCGCTATGCAATTCAGGCTAGTCTTAAACTTGCTCTGTAGCCCAGGCTGGCCTTGAACTAGCCATGATTCTCCTGCCTCAGCCTCCCAAGTGCTGGCATTACAGGCATGTGTCACCATCCCCTGCTAAACATTTATTTATTTATTTATATTTTTAGATTTTGAGACAGGGTCTTGCTATGTAGCCTAGGCTGGCCTCGAACTCTTGGCGATCCTCCTGCCTCAGCCTCTCGAGTGCTGGAATTACAGGTATGAGGTTTCTTTTCCCTGGCAACTTTCCTTTTCGCCACTTTTGCAGCCGGATAGTATAGGTGACCACTCCAGGCACTGCCAGTTCGCCCAGCAACAGATGACGTGCGACTTCGCCACGGATAATTGGCAGCCAGGAGCCTGGGGGCGGGGTTAAAACTGTGATGCCGAACCAGTGGAGCGCGGTGAGTGAACCCCGAGAGGCCGGCGCCTGCGGTCCAGCCTTTTTAGCCTGGGCTCAGCTTTTCCTTCCCTACCTGTATCACGCTGTCGTCCAGCCTGGGCCGAGGAGCCCGAGACGTGTCGTGCTTGGTCATGGTCAGCGCAGGAGGAGGACCTGGGCACCAGGCAAAGCTTCAGGCACCACGCAGCCGTCCTGGCGACAGTGACTTGGGGGTCATCTGGAGCTGGCAGTCGTGGTCCTTTTTTTTTCCCCCCTAGCAGAGAGAACGACACGGAGGCATAATTATGCAACTTAACGTCTTCATCGCACGCAGTAGGTTTTTCCTAGGAGCCCGCGCAGGTGCCAGGCCCGCCCTCTGGGGACAGCACCTCAGACCGAGCAGCTACTGGATGCAGACCTGGGGCCCAGCCAGCTGGTGCAGAGCAACCTATTTCTTTAACAGCGAACGGAGATCAGTCGGTGAACAAGGTGCATAAGGCTTGTGTCTGGCCCTCCATAAAAACCAAAATGGAACACACCTGCTATGCGGAACCTGTGCTCAGAATGCTAGCTCAGGAGGACGGGGCTGGGTTTGATTTCACTGCACCCTCCTAGCAATAGGAGCTTGAGAGGCGCTGAGTAAAGTGAATTTGTTGAAAGAATGAATAACAACACATTATACCCCACCCTGTCTCCGCCTTCTGTTCCCTTTCAAGCTGTGGTCTTCCCCTCAGGCGCCTTCTTCCTTTCTAACCCTGTAGGTCAACATTTACATACATTTATTTAGATTACTCCCATTTGTTAACTAGTAGATTAGTATTTTTCACTTTTTTTTTCTTTTTTGAGACAGCAGCTCACTGTCCAGGCCAGCCTAGAACTTTACGTGTAGCTGAGTCTGGTCTAGAACTTTCTATCCTCCTGCTTCAGCCTCCCGAGTACTGTTACACAGGCGTGTGCCACTGCATGTGGCTTGAGTTGTTTTGTTTTGCTTTCATGCCGGGGACAAGCCAGGATCTCAGACAAGGCAAATCTCTTCCACTGAACTACATCTTCAATTCTGGAGGAGTTACTCTGAGAGGAGGGTGACCCAGGGTAAAGTAACTTTGGTTGCTTTTCCTGGTCAAGCACAAAGGTGAGGTTGTGGAGGGGGGCCCCTCCTGTCCCTGACTCCTCATTTTACCCTTCTGTAGAGCTGTTCTCGGTGCCTACTTCAACGGTCTCGAGGCTCTCACAAGTGGATCCAAGTCCTCTCATGACCCAGGAGGGTGACAGTTGTTTCCCACAGCAATCTGCTCACCTGGCAGCAGCTTCTGGACCGCACTGGCCACCCAGGATGCAGACAGGAAACCAACTGAGGCCCAGGTTTAAGGAAGTGAACAGTGAAGCTGAATCTCAGTCTTTCTTGCTGAGTGGACTGTTAGTGGACGGATGAGTGTGGACCTGTGTTGGGGTGGGGCAGAGTGGGCTGGCTGCAGTGATTTGGAATTGGTTCCAGTTCTCCTTCTGGACTTTCAGCTAGTGCAGTGCAGCCTCCAGCTAGGGTGATCCAGGCTATGTATACATGATGTGTGCAGACAGGGCCGAGATGCCAGAAGCACAGGATCAACGTCATTCACTGATACATTTTCACAGCGAGCATATGGCCTTTATAATAATGATTTTAAAAGACTTTACAAAATAAGCAATTCTGAAAAAGCTTTTGCTCCTTCGAAATGCTCAACGTCTGAGAGACCCAGTCCTGCCTGGTGACTAGTTCAGATTCAGTTACTACTCAGGGGCAAGCGGGAAGGGGCAGTCGGTTTGCAAGCCACACCCACATGTCTTGCTGAGGGTGTGGGGCATTTGTAATTGACAGTGGCCACAGGGTGCTCACATCTACAGACACAGTAGTGAAACAACAATGTGTGTGTGCAGCCAATGGAGGACGTGCTAATTTGTGTTCATATGGGATTTCTGAATTGTTAAAGCATTTTCTACTGCTGTACAGGATTTATTTTCACAGCAGTATGTAAGGCAATCAGATAAAATAGCCTTATTTCCATTTTACAAATGAAGAAATCAAGGCCAGGGTGTGGGGAACCACTCAGACTGCCTCGAAGCTCAGGGGTATCTAAGGATACCTGAGGGTGTGACGTCATTTGTCTAATGTAGGCACATAGTGGGATACAGCTATCTAACTGTGACTCAACACAGGTAAATATGCATGTACCAGTCACAGCATATGTTAGAATGTAAGTATGACAACCTGTATGAGAACTATGCAATAAAGATGCAGGCAGCTCTTGCTCTTGTGTTCTGCTGTGCTCTACTTCATGCTGCTGTTGTGCTGATGTCTTGCACACATGTGTCTTTAACCTTGGTACCTCACCCTCCAAAATCTCTCTTGGGCCCCCCTGAGTGGGTGGACACAGGGGCTTTATGTCCAAGGTCAGCCAAGTGATTGTTGTCATGGCAACATCTAGGGTACTGAAGCTGAACGTGGTGGTACATACCTGTGATCCCTGGATTCTGGGAGGCTGAGACAGGAGGATCACAAGTTCAAGCCCAATGGTCCTGAGCTCAGTTAATTAAATTCCAAATTTATAATTTGGCTGCTTGGATTCCTATATTGTTGTTCAGGAACCCATCTCAATTGCAAGTTCAAGCCCAACCTGAGCAGACTAGTAACTTAGCAAGACTCTGTGTCAAAATAAAAAATAAAAAACAGGCTGGGAAAGCAGCTCAGTGGGGAAGTCCTCGTTTCAGTCTCTAGTGCCAAATAAATAAATAAGGTTAGGGATGTAGCCAGTTCAGTGTGAGACCCTGAGCTCAATCCTGAGCACTGGATAAATTAATCAATAATAAAAATGTTAACTGTGACAAAATAAATGAGGTAACATTTTACCCACTAAAGGGTTACTAAATACAAAAAATAAAAATCTGAGCAAATCAAGTATTTACAACCATTTAGTAAACTGGAAGTTTTTTACATGGTTAACATGAGTACAATCATTTCGGGAAAGAAATTCACATTATGTGACAGTTTAAAGTGTGGAGAGGGGCACTCTGGAGACTGAGGCAGGAGGGTCTGTGAGTTCTAAGCCAGTCTCAGAATACAAAACAACACAAAGCAAGCAAAAAAAAAAAAAAAGTTGCAACCTTTTTATTGGCTAAGGCTGGCATAACTGCATGATAGAACTTGGAGATGCTGTGACCTCTTAGGCCCCAGAACCGCCCTCAGGACTTTGGGAGCCCTGCCTGTCCCAGTTTGAACATTTGGTCCATTTCATCATAGCATGGGAGCTGCGTGCTTACTTTGTATTCTTGGGTCTTGTAACTCTAGATTTAGGGGAAGCTTCATCTCCGACCCTCGTGGGAAACTTGGAAGGAAGCTGAGCTACTCGGAGACCCCTGCCCAAGTGCCTCCTGCTCGCCTCTCACCTGCAATTTCACGTGGGAGGGGACGAATTTGGGCAGCGAATGAGTTCTCGGATTTAGGACAGCAAGTGCAGGAGGAGAAAAAGAGAACAAGACACACTGTCCAGCCCAGCTTTTGGGCTCTTGACAGCAGCCAGGTACCGCAGGGAGCCAGCTGGCCTAGGTTGGGTCTCCTTTCTTTGCACCCCGCCCTCCCGTCGCCCTCCTGTCATGCTGATCCTGGGAAGCGGGCTGGCTGCGTTTGTTCCCACAGTAGCCACTGGATCATCCACAGCAGCGCAGGGACAAGCAAAGGATGCTTGGGAAGAGGGATCCCGGTGCCTGGGGCGAAACACTCTGGGCAGATTATTCAACACGTTTAAGTTCAGTTTCCTCATTTATGAAATGGAAATACCTGTGTCGGTGAATATTTTAAGGAGCAAGTAAGATAGTCTAAGTCACAGCCCAAACTGGTTCTAGTGAAATAAAAGTTCTTAGAGACGTGTGTCACCACCAAGGGGTCCCCTAGTGGGACAAATGGGCCCCACTTTCATCAGTACCCATATTTCTGACAAACTGCACAGCCCATAGGAGGTTGATAGGTTTGGAAAGTGGTGCAACAATTCTTTTTGTTTAGTGTTTAGAGACAGGGTCTCACTATGTAGCCCAGACTGGCCTCAAATTCATAGCAATCCTACCTCAGTATGTTGAGTGCTAGGATTGTTGAATGGCAAACCAGTGGGCTATGAGTGACTGGAAGGATAGCAGAAGTGTTTGGTCTTCTGGAGAGAGGGAAGGAGGGTGAGGAAGGGAAGGAGGAAGAAGGAGAAAAGGAGGGAGTGGAAAGTCCCACCAGAGAGGCAACATCAGCTGCTAGTGACATGAGGATGGCTTGGAGAGGCTAAGGAGGCCCAGCAAGCAGAGGGAGTGGTGTGCTTGGTTGCTGAGGTGAAAGCACTGAGGCAAGTTTAAAACTGCGTCAGGCTTGTGTGGCCAGAGCGGTGAGGAGGAGAAGGTGAGGGAGGGAGCCCTGGCTCTGAGAAGGTCCTGCTACTTATTGAGCCCTGGTGTTTGTTTATTGGCCATGTGACCTTGACCTGACCCTTGACACTACCAAGCTTCAGGATTTTCCTCTGACAAGTGCAGACATATGGAGGTAATTGAAAGAATTAGGAGAGAAAATGTGCTAGAGTTCCTTGTGAATTGTGCTCAGTGAAGGTGTTTTGTTTCTGTGCAGATTTGAGTGTAACAGGCTCCGCAAGCATCTGAAGGTATATGTGAGTCATGCTGGCTCCTGGGAATCTCATGCTGCTGCAGAGAGAAGGGAGACAGTGAATGTAGCAGGTGCTTGTTTACTCTCAACTGCTGAAAGCAGGTCTCCCTTCACACCTGCTCCAGGCTTCCCCTTGCTAGAATCAGCATGGTTCATGGTTGTTTGGTACATACAGGACCCAGTGCTACACTGTAAGAGGTCAGGGGTACAGATCTGATCAGTTTTTTTTTTTTTTTGGAGACAGGGTCTCACGACGTACTTCAGGCTGGCCTGCCTCAGCCTTCTGAGTGATACCATTACAGGTGTGTGCCACCACTTCTAGCTCCCAGCTGGCAGTTACAGTGTTTCCATGAAAAGAATTCGAGTCTCCTAAAACATTTATTTGTGTACCTTTCCCCCTCACTCTCCTCCCTTTCCTCCATCTCTTTGGTAGTTCTAAGAAGTGAACCTAGGTCTTTCTCACTGAACTACATTGCCAGCCCTTTTCTTCTTTTTTTATTTTGAAACAGGATCTAAGTCACTATTTTGCCCAGGTTGGGCTCAAATTCTCCATCCTCTTGCCTCAGCCTCCCAGAATGCTGGGATTTACTGGTATGCCCTACCAACCTCAGCTAAGTATCTCATCAATTTATAAACTTAGTTCCACACATCCTGCTCTGAGATTCCAAAATCCCCAATACTTTGAAAATTACAAATTTTGTTTTTAACTCATTTGGTGGCAAAACCTGGCCTGAGTTGCATTTCTCTGGTGGCAAAACCAGATATAAAGCTATGTATAGTCTTCATTTACCTCACCTAAAGTGAAGAGCCTTACATATAACAGTAATATAATTTTTCTTATTATACACTTCAGTCTGCATACATGTATTAAGTGATGGCTTTCCCATGATTCTGTAACCTTCTAATAGAATAACTGGGGTTTTGCATTTTTATTTGAGTATGATTTGCTTACTTGGGGTTTGAATAAGTGAACAATGATAATAGGAGCCTGAACTGACCGTGACAGATGACAGGAATCAGCAAACAACAGTGCTGTCAACAGCAGCACACACAGCGCAGTGCATGTTTCTCAGATGAGCATGAACGTTATGGCAGATCCTTATAACACAGACTTACCTTGCAGAGGACCAGATACACAAGATTACCATTTCTCATTTTGTTGCTTAAATTAGTCTAGCATTTAAGTATATTGTGTTCCTCCACTTATTATCTAAGGGCTGACTCATGGAGAAATTATTTATGGAGGCCGATGTTAGTCTTACTGTTGGTACTCTGTACATAGCCCTGGATATAGGAGGGGCTCCTGGCCACCATGGTGTTTTGTGCATGAGGCACAGCCGTACTGGAACAAGTGTCCACCATGCAGCCTTTAAATTTCACTGGAGTTTTATAAACACCAGGACATGCTCATCTGTATCTCTCTGCAAGCGCATAGTAGAAATAAGTTGGCATCTTCCTGTCTTACACTGTGTGTATACCTGTTAGGGGCTGAATATTTGTTACCCCAAAACTCAGACTTTGAGCCCTAATTCCCACAGTGAGAGCTGAGAGGTGGGTATGTCGGGAATGATGACTGCCCATGTATAAGAGTCCCCAGCAGCTTGTTTAACCCTCTGACCTTGTAAGCACACAGTGAGAGAGCACCAAGCATGAGGAAACTGGCTGTCACTGGTGTGCTAATGCTTTGATCTTAGATTTCCAACTTCCAGAACTGACAGCTATAAAATTTCTGTTGTTACAGCAGCTTGAAGAGACTAAGGCAACAACCCAAGTATGGAGCAACAGAAATTTTTTTTTTGAGTGACTTGCTATGTAGTTCAAGGTGGCCTCAAACTCACAGGATCCTTCTGCCTCAGCCTCCAGGATGCTGGTATTGGGCTGGGGATTTAGCTCAGTGGCTTAAGTGCCTGCCTGGCAAGCGCAAGGTTGTGAGTTCGATCCCCAGTACCAAAAAAAAAAAAAGAATGCTGGTATTAAGGTGTGCACAACCATGCCCAGTTAGCAATTGAGCAATTGAGATTTGTTAATGAACCAGGCATGGTGGCTCATGCCTGTAATTCCAGCACTCTGAAGGCTAAACCAGAAGGCTCTGTATTTGAAGGCAGCCTAGACTACCACAGAAAACGCAAGGCCAGTTTGGAGCTTAGCAAGACTGTCTGAAAGCAGAAGAGCCCTAACCCAAAGCAAACAATACCCTGTAAAGAATTGCTGAAGAGAGTTTACTCATCCCCTTACTTTCTGGCCCAGCAGTTCTGAGTGCCTATTTTTGTTTTCTACCTAGTACTTGGAATTGAACACAGGGCCTTTGCACTGAGCTCCATCCCCAGTTCTTAAAAGAAAAAAAATCTTCTTTTTTTTTTAAATTTTGAAACAGGGTCTTGTAAAGTTGCTAAGTTGCCCAGGCTGGCCTTAAACTTTCCATCCTTCTGCCTCAGCCTCCAAGACTGAGAATTACTGGCATGTACCTCTGTATTCAGCTTGAGTACCTACATTTATCAGTAAAAGAAAATGAGAACACACAAGTGAAACAATGAGGGGAAGGGTCAAACAGGAAAATTTTAGTAATAATAACAAGTGATACAAATAGTTCAAGCCTTCATTAAAACCCTAGAGTAAGCTATAGGTATAGTATAACATATCTGTTATACCAGCTACTCCGGAGGCTGAGGCAGGAGGATTGCAAATTCAGATTCAGCTGGGTAGCTGAGAAAGACCCTGTCTCAAAAATAAAAAGAGGTGAAGAATTAGCTTAGTGGTAGAGTTCCCTTGGTCTGGGTATTTCCAAACCAAGATAATAAGGGGTTAGGGTGAAGCCCAAAGGGTAAGTAACTTGAGTGCTGGAGTTTTAAACCTTTACCTTAGTCATTTTTAACCTTTTAAAAGGTTAAAAGGTAAAGTTAAACTTTTACCTTAGTCATTTTAAACCTTTACCTTAGTCATTTTTCTTTTCTCTTTTTTGAGACAGGGTCTCACTATACAGTTCAGGCTGGCCTGGAACTCAACTGTGTAGCCCAGGTGGCCTCAAACTCCTCCCTCAGTGTCCTGAATGAGCCATTCTTTTTTTTGAAATAGCCTCAGTGGTAGAATCTAAACACAAGTCTTTCACCCCCATGGAACAGGACACAGCTGCCCTTCACGTGCTGACTGCTGTTACTTGGGGTGAGGAGGTAGAGAAACACTGCAGCGTGGCTTTTTTTTTTTTTTTGCCATGGATAACTTAGTTTATGGGTCAAGCCAATGCAATGCAAAGTTGTTTTTGTTTTTTTCATTTTTGACCAAAATAAATAAATTGGATCTGTTCCCGTGGAGGTCAGAGCAAGGGGACAAAGGGCCGCTGGCCCACCCTGCCCTGCCCCCACTCCTGACCTGCTTTGGCACAGCAAAGGAAAGGATGAATGGGCATCTCCACTGTGTTCCTGGGGCATGGCCGGAAGATGAGTGGTGGGGGAAGGTGGGGTGGGGGCAGACCGGAGACTGTCTGTGGGACCCCAGAGATTGGGCAGGATGCTGCCCCTGAGCCCAGCCTGGGACCCTCAGGGACGTCAGGGAATAGTGCCCGTGCTGCGGTGCCTGGCCATACCAAGACCAACCCTGAAGAGGATGCTTGCAGTGGAGAGCGAGACAAGGCCCAGAGCTGGTTCTTGGCTCCGGTGGGCACTAACTCTCAAACAGTGCCCTCCAGGGGATCCTGCTGGGCTGGGAAGGGGTCTGAATGCAGCCTTTCCAGGGCCACAGAGGAGCCTGGACTGCTGGCCAGCCAGCCACCCCAGCCTGCAGGCCTGTAGTGAGGAGATTCTTCTTTCCCAAGCTGTCAGGAAAATTTTTCACTCTTATGTTCTTCCTCAATTTTTTAACTATTATTTATTACTATTATTATGGTCATTTGTGGTGCTAGGGATTGAACCCCAGACTTTTGCACTGAGCTACATCTACAGCCTGTTTTTTACTTTGAGACAGGGTTTCACTAAATTGCTGAGTTGGCTACACTGGGCTTGTGCTTGGGACCCTCCTGCCTCAGTTCCCTGCAGTGCTGAGAGTTAAGGACAGGGGCCTCTACGTTCATCCTAACTATGAGTTTAGATGATACCCATACTTCTCCAATTCTGTTGGTTGAGAGGATAGTTAGGAGATCCTTTCCACTCTCTTTTTTACCTCAGGGGTTCTCAACTGCTCCCTAGAGAGTATTTTGAAATCTAATGTTTTTTCTTTGAAATTAGAATGGTAGAGGGGTCACTATTGGCACTTATGGGTAGGGTCAGGGAACAAGCTTTCTTTCAAAGCATAGCCTGAATAATGAAGAGCTGTCCCTCATCCACATTCTTAGAAGTCCCCTAGGACATTCATGTAGGTGAAAGCTTGTGTTTAATTATCTGAGCCTATAAATTGATACAATTTTTGGAATAAAATGGTCTATGTATACAATGAACTTTCTAAGAATGCAATTATAGTTCTATGTCAATTCAAGGAAGACTGACTTTGCTACCAAGTAGCCTTCATATTTCATGCAGTCACCTCATTGATAGCAATGTGCTGGAGGCAGCTGACTTACTGGCTGCACACCTGTGCCACAGTGCTGGGGCAGTGCCTTCTCAGGGAACCCAGGTACACTCCCATGTGCTTCCAGGGATAAGAGCCTTGGCATTTACACACTGAGGTGCTGTCTATGCCATTTCATTTAAACTTACTTTTTTTTTTTTTTTGGTCTGTTTGAGACAGGATCTCACTATGCAGTTCAGGCTGGCCTTGGACTCACAGTGATCCTCCTGCCACAGCCTCCCCAGTGCTGGAATTACAGGTGTGTCACCATGCCCAGCTGAAGTTGCTGTTCTTTTATTTCCCTTTCATAGTATAGGCTGAAAAGCATTTTAAGTTTTTTTTCCCCTCAAGACAAGGTCTTGCTGCATAGTCTAGGCTGGCCTTGAATTTGTGGCAATCTTCCTGTCTCAGCCTGCTGGGATTATGGACATGCACCACCACACCCAGCCATTTCAAATTTTTCGAAGTTATGTGTATAGGAAGTTTGTATCATCTATGACTTCAGCTCATGATGGGGAGGGAGTCATAATAAAATATAATAAAGTCCTAGTCACTCTCACAGTACAGTATTTGCCTTCTTTCTACCTTTTCTGGGGGGAGCAGCCAGCAAGGAGCTTCATTTCCCTTCCTTTTTTCTGAGAGGAAGCCCCTTTGTTCTCTGCACAACCAAGCTCAGGCCCATCATCTTCATCATTACCATCACTACAACCATAATCTTCATCACCACTACCATCCACCATCCACAACTGCTACCACCAATCAGCCACCACCATCATTTACCATCATCATCATTCACCATCATTACCACCACCACCACCATCATCCACTATCACCATCATCATCTACTTCTATCATCCACCACCATCATCTACTGCTACCACTATCCACCATCATCACCATCACCATCATCCACTATCACCATCATCATCTACTTCCATCATCCACCATCATCATCCACCACCATCATCATCTACTGCTACCACCATCCACCATCATCATCCACCACCATCATCTACCATCATCATCATCCACTGCTACCACCATCCACCATCATCCACCATTATCATCCATCCATTACCACGACCACCACCACCAACATCCACTATCACCATCATCGTCTACTTCCATCATCCACCATTATCATCCACCATCACCACCACCACCATCCACTATCACCATCATCATCTACCTCCATCACCCACCATCATCATCCATTACCACCATCCACCATTATCATCATCCACTGCTACCAACATCCACCATCACCATCATTCACTATCACCATCATCATCTACTTCCACCATCCACCATTATCATCCACCATCACTACCACCACCACCATCTACCACCGTCATCCACTATCACCATCATCATCTATACTTCCATCATCCACTATCACCATCACCACCACCACCACCATTGTCCACCGCAAGCACGCACTAGCCTCGTGTCCGGCCAGCCTCGTGTCCGACCAGGCTCGAGACCTCTCTGCCTGCATGCTGGCGATTCCCCACCATCTTGGGAGTTTTTCCGGCACTCTCTGTCACAAACTGTTGGCTGCCAGGCCCTGTTGGGGTGGAGGAAATAATGACTTCTGCCCACGGGAGGTTCCTTTTCAGTCTACCTCAGTTTCTCTCCCGGTCCTTCGAGCAAGTGTCGGGGCTGTGGGACACAGCTGAGCTGGAGCCTGAGGCGTGGTGGCTCCGCCTCTTTCCTCCCATCGGCCCTGGGCAGCTCCGGTCCCCGCTCTCCCCTCCTCTCTTCTCTCGGCTTGGGCCCGGATCTCCTGGGTCCTGGCCTAACACTCCGTCTTGTCTTCCTCCATACAGCCGGTTAACCCCGCCTGCTCCTCCGCTCTCCTACCTCGCCTCGCCCCCCGCCCCCGGTTTCGTGGGCGTCGCAATCCCAGGTCCCTTGGTGCTCCAAGCACCTAGGTCTGAGCCGGGGCCCAGCGTGGCGGGCAGGGCAGGCCGTGCGGTGCCGCGGCGTGGGAGGCGCCCTCTGCCGGCCGCCTCCCTCTCGGTCCCGCCGGAGGCACCGCCTCTCCCTCTGCTCGCACGCGCCCGCGGCCGCCGCGCCCAGGCCGCAGACGGGTGGGGTTGGAAGCGCGCGGGCGGCGGGGCGAGGCGGCGAGGACGCGAGCGCGGGAGGAGCAGCGCGGGCCTGGGCCTGCAGCGGCGCCGAGGTAGGAGCAAGCCAGGTGGCCGGGCGGGCGGTCGGGCGCGGATGCTAGGAGGCCGAGCCCGGCCGGAGGAGGCGGCGTCCCGGGGGTGGCGGTCGGAGCCTCAGGGCCGGGAGGAGGGGACAGCGTTGTCCGCTCCGGCCCCGCCCCCGCCTCCTCCGCGGCTCGGTTGCGCTTCGCGCCGGCCGGGCTCGGGCGCCGAGGGAGGCCGCGCCGGGCCGGCCGGGCCTTCGGCTCACCGCCGCCTCTCACTCAGATGCTGCCGCTGCCGCTGCCGCTGCTGCTGCTGCTGCTGGCGCCGCTCTTCCTCCGGCCCCTGGGCGGCGTCGGGGCGCAGACCCCCAACGCCACCTCCGAAGGTGCAGCCTCCTTTCCCGGCGACCCAGGCCCAGCCCCGCCGCTGCCGCGGCGGGGTCCTCGGTGGTCCCCTCGGCCCAACACCACTTTACTACTCCTAACCTCTTTTCTGTTACCCCACATCACTACCCATCAGCCTTTTTTTCTGCTCCGCATTGCTACACTACACCCCCTTTCTGTGACTGAATTATTTACTCACCCCTACCTGGCTTTCCTGGTCCTACATGACAGCGATTCCTCCCTTTACTTGGTCCCACTTGGGGATGGCTATGTGGTCCCCTTTTCCTCTAATTCACCTCAGAGAGCCTCGCCTGGGCCCCCTCCTTTCTTCCAAGTGCCACCCACATGTCATACCCTTCTTGATTTAATTACTCCTCCATTACCCCAACCGGCGCCTTTCCCTCCCGTTACTCTGTTCTTAGCCCGGCCCTGACCCTGTCCCCATCCCATCCTGCTGACCACGCCCTGCTGTCCCCTGTCTCCTGCAGCCCAGCCGTACTGGCTGTCGCCTACTATCCCTCTCTGTGTGCCTCTCCCACCTGCCACCAGGTTGCCAGATCATACACCCACCCTGGGAAGGCGGCATCCGGTACCGGGGCCTGACTCGGGACCAGGTGAAGGCCATCAACTTCCTGCCTGTGGACTACGAGATCGAGTATGTGTGCCGCGGGGAGCGCGAGGTTGTGGGGCCCAAGGTGCGCAAGTGCCTGGTGAACGGCTCCTGGACGGACATGGATACCCCCAGCCGCTGTGGTGAGTCGCCTTGGAGCTCCTGGTCCCTGGAGACTTTTCCTTTTACTGTGCCAACTTGGCATTACTGCTTGCAAGTCAGCACTTTAAATTCATTGTGACCACATTCAAAAATTCATTTAATGAACGATTACGACCATTGGCAAAGGGATGCTGCTTTGTGCAGTTGGAGGTCCTAAGGCTAGCATCCTGCACATTTCATTTCATCCTCCTGTCATTAGGCTCCTGATCTTTGGATGAAACAATGTTACTCATTTTATGAGTTATTCTCTTTGAGGTAGCAGATTATACAAAAAAATTATGTCTGAAGTGATTTCACTACACTTCTTAACAACACTGACACCAACTTGGAGATGGTATCCCCAGGAACCCGAAGTGAGTTTGATAGTAATATAAACCAACCATGATAAGAAAAGCAAATCTGACTGTGCATACAAAGTTACATACAGTATAGCTATGGGTTTCACAGGCAGGGAGCCACCCACTGTGGCAGGAGAGGCGATCCTATTTTGTGTGCTTAGAGCTCCATCTTGGGTTCTTGCAGTGGAAATGCTGTTTCTTGTTTTGGGACTGTGGGTACTTCTGGGTTAAGGGAGGAGTGGAAGGTAGGGATGCAAGTCCTTTTGACACCTGGTTTTCTGTAGAGCAGGATGCTTGTGGACACAAATCCAAACTTGCCCTCTGAGGGGAAGTAACCTCCAGTTTGCCTTTCTTCTCAATTTCTTGTCTCTCCACAGTTCGAATCTGCTCCAAGTCTTACTTGACCCTGGAAAATGGGAAAGTTTTCCTGACGGGTGGGGACCTCCCAGCTCTGGATGGAGCCCGGGTGGATTTCCGATGTGACCCCGACTTCCATCTGGTGGGCAGCTCCCGGAGCATCTGTAGTCAGGGCCAGTGGAGCACCCCCAAGCCCCACTGCCAGGGTGAGGGGAACAGCTGCCCACATGCAGCTGATGAGGACGCTTGGATAATGGGAGTGGGGGAATGAGTGGGGTACTGGGAAGAATGTGGGGGGCTTGGAGAGGTGGAGGTAAAGCCTAACTCTTACACCACCCACCTGCCTCAGACCTCTTTCTGCAGCTCTAGGATCTACTCTACCTACATTAGTGGCTTTTTTCCTTTTCTCTTTTTATTTCTTCTTCCTGATCCTGCTTTTTGGGCCTTATTTTTATTTTCCTTTGTGAATCCTACTTTCTTAAGGTTTAAATACCCCAGTTTCCCCTGGATTAATCCCTTTTCTCTAAACTTAGAACTTTCTCTGCATCACCTTTTAGAATTGATCCTCCACCATTCTTTCTATAAGAGAATTATTGTAAAGACATTGTTTTTGTAAAAACTGATAACCTGGTTTACATGCCTGTAATCCTAATCCTAGCTCTGTAGGAGACTGAGGCAGGAGGATCACAAGTTCAAGTCTAACCTAGGCAACTTAGTAGTGACTTAGTGACATCCTGTCTTCCCCCCTACCCCCTCAAAAGAAAAGGGCTGGGGATGTAGCTCAGTGCAAAAGCCCTGGGTTTAATCCCCACTACAAAACAAAAAAACCACAACAAAAACCGTTAAGGGACCTGGGAGTGTAAATGTAGTAGTGTAAAGCTACTCATAATTGGGGAACAGCTCAGCAGTGGGGTGGGAAGAGGCCGGTTCTCCACCTTTATTGCCGTTTGCTTTGCAAATGTCTCCCTTTTTCTGGAAGGGGGCATGAATGCTCCCTCAGTAGTGCGCTCTTCTGGTTTGCAGCTCATTTCTGGGCTTCAGGCTTCTGCCCCTGTAAGGTGCTTGCTTTCAAGATCCTGGTCGGATCATTCTTCAGTTTACTGAGTTAGAGTTTATTGCTCTATTCTGGAAATAGGGTGACCTATTCAGGGTTGGTTTTTGCATGAAGCTACTGGAACTTAAGCTTTACTTCCTTACATGGTTCTCTGTTCTAATAACAGAGAGAGCTCTTAAGAATATGGTTCTACATGGAAATTGAATTTTATAAGAACTGTAAAAGTATGGTGTTTTAACAACACTTGCTCAAAACCACTTAAATTTATGTTTTTGCTTAAAGAGAGACCCCTAGGTTTTACAATATTCAGGCTCTGCAAAAACAAGAATCTGCCTCTGCCTTAGGGGTTGCTTCCAGCCTCAAATCCTGCTGTCCTATGAAAAACGAAGAAACGACCCACATCCTGACCCCCAGCCCCACCTTGCTCTTATCCTCAGGCACCCTCCCCTCGGTAGCGCAGGCTTCTGCACTCCCCCGTCTTCGACATGGACAGGTGTGGGAGGGGGCTGGGGCGCAGGCCGTGAGCCGGGCGCCCTGGTAACTCTTCTCTGATCCATCTTTCCTGCTGCCAGTGAACCGAACGCCACACTCAGGTGAGATGGGGACCCTCACGGCAGCCCCTTCCCCTCTGCTCACAGGCACCCTGCCCGGGCTGTGGCCGTGCCCTCTACCACCTCGCCCCCGCCCCCGTTTGCACCCTCCCCTTTTTTTCCTACCCGTCTCCGCCTCCAGCCCGGTTTTCCT